>CATOUR010000388.1:0-75312 GCA_951848785.1 Callosobruchus maculatus
ACTCTACGGTATCAAGCACGTACGCCCAACGCGTGTGTTTATCATGGCAGTAGGCGCGAATAATTCGGCCAATTTCGCGGTTGTATCTTTCAGTAGGATTTCCCCTCAGGAAAATAGAGCGAGGTATATTTTACCTGAACTCCCATTTCAGTTAACGATTTCTTCCACGACTTACTAGTATATTGAGTGCCATTATCACTCAAGATACATTCGGGTTTTTGTACCTTTAGAAAATAATCCTCTAGTAATTTATTCAAGATTGAACGACTGGTAGCCCTTTTTAAGGCATACAACTTGACGTATTTTACTAAATGCATCGACCACGACCAATATTTGTGTTGCGCCCGCTCTGGATGGCGGTAAAGGACCTACTAAGTCCGTACATACTAACTCACCCGGTTTGGATGGCAGAACTGCATTCAGCGCCCCGTGACATTTTTCTGCATGTTTCGACTTTTGACACAAGTCACACGCTGCCACCAGTTGCCTAATATGCCGTTGCATATGTGGCCAAAAGAACCTTTCCCTCATCTGCGCATACGTTTTGTTTTTCCCAAAGTGCCCGAAGTCTCGATGATGAGCAAGAACCAGCTCCTTCACCTGTGCCTTAGGAACACAAAGCCGAAACTGAGGACTAAAAGCATCCCCTCTTTTAAACAGAAGGCCTTCGTGTATCACGTACCATTCCAGATCGCCGAGTCCTCGTTTGTTAAAATCGGGACCTCCATCGCAAGCCTCTCCAAAAGCATAACCTTATCGCGTATCCATTTTTCAGCTAATTGAGCCTCGCGCATCGATTCGAAATTCCCCTTGAGCTTATCGTACTCTAGAGACATTTTCATTCTCATGACCTTGAAATTATTGGTTTTTCTCGGGAACAATTTTTAGATCCTTGACAGGTACCTGCCTCGATAACGTGTCTGCGACAACATTTTTACTCCCTGGGCAGTGTTCAATTTTAAAATCAAATTCCTGAACAAGAACAATCCATCGACTTAACCTCGCAGTGCGCAATTTACAGCTGAGGCAAAAGTCAGAGGCCTTATGATCGGTAACCAGTGTTAGCTCGCGTCCCAACACTAGAGTACGCCACTGCTGTAGACAATGAACCACGGCCCACATTTCTTTCTCAGTTGTCGTGTATCTGAGCTGACATCCCTTCAGTGGTTGCACTACTAAATGCAATCACCTGCTTCTCTCCGCCCTCTGTCATCTGGAATAGACACCCAGCGACTGCATAATCGGAACTATCGCATTGAATATAAAAAGGTCGTTCCAGGTCCGGGTGTTGCATGACCATGGTACTTAAATAAGCCCGCTTAATAGCCTCAAACGCTTCCATTTTTTCTGCATCCCAAGTCCACGACACTCCCTTACGTAGTAATTGCAACAATGAGACTGTGAGATCTGCATAACGCTCGCAGAACCGTCTTTCATAATTTACCAACCCTAGAAATCCCCGTAATTCTCTAACATTACGCGGGTACCGGAAATTGCGTAATAGCCTCCACCCGAGATGGATCTACAGACACTCCTTCCCTGGATATTATGTGCCCCAGGAACGAAACACTTTCCCGTAGGAATTGACACTTGCGGAGTTTTACTGTGACTCCTTCTCGCGCAAATATCTCGAATATTTTCCTCAAATGTTCAAAATGCTGTTCAATACTGGTTGAGTAAACCAACATATCATCGACATATATAAGTGTAAAATTCCTACATATGTTACCTAGCATTTTGGCAAAGACAACGTATTAGGGACGCCATGGAAGTAGACAGGCCGAAGGGAACCCGCGTGAAAACATATGATTCGCCCTCGTATATAAAACCGATATACTTGGCATCATCTTCATCTATAGCTATTTGCCAGTAGCTCGCAGTAAGGTCAATGGTGCTTAATACCATGCCCTTTCTAAAGTTCTGCAATATTTCCGAACTATTTGGAGGGCCTACAAAATCTTTTTTAATCCGCTTATTCAAGGCTCGTGCATCAAGACAAATTCTTGCGCTAGCGTCTTTCTTTTTCACTACCACCAAGGGCGAGATATAATTTGTCTTTTCCTTGCGTATAACCCCCCAATTTAACATCTCCTGGATCTGATTCTCCACGTCCTGCCGGTATTTTAACGGTATAGGGTAATTATTAATATGAAATGGCTCTGTATCTAACATTTCCATCTGATGGACATATGATTTTATCCTACCGGGACATTCCGAAAATATATCCTCGTGCTCCACCAATAATTTGTATAGCTGCTTCTTCTCAGCTTCTCCCACGTCACAATTTTCGACCACCCCCCGTATCTCCGGCTCCGTATACCTATGTCTAACCAACTTTCCCTTATCCATGTTTTCCATTTCTACCCGGCATACATTTACACGCGCCACTCCTACCGTCATGTCATCAACCAAGTCCGCGGTTTCATTTACCATAGGTATCTTTATTCCCCCCTGTAACATAACTGTTCGCTCGCCAAAATCTATGTCCACCTTGTTTTGACGCAACCAGTCGCAGCCTGCCAATATATCAGAATTCAAATCCGGGATTATCAGACATGTCATCTCTATGTTCGCGCCAGGAAATTCTACGGGAATTGACGCCTGTTGTTTCACCCTGTATCTTTTATTCCCTACCGCGACAGCAACCGTCGTATTTGTAACAGGTAGTAGAGGAATATTTATGCTGGACGCAATATTTTTATAACAGCTTTCGGATATGGCGGTTATTTCACTGCCGCTGTCTATCAAAATGTTATAGACATGATTCCCGACACGTGCGACAATTGTGGGTGTACCGTATGATAATTCATCATCCCCACCTTCCATTTCACTGTAAAGATCCTCGTTGTCGGCATTAAATTTAGTGATTTGTCTAATCGTATCGCGGTTCGTTCCTTCCCGCTCTCGATCATTATTTGCATTTGGATTTTGCCGACGTATGGGTGGTTCATACCGTCTGGTATTTCGCGACGTTGCCGCTTGCTCACGCGCGTAAATCTCGTCCAATTCTTGTAAATACGCATCCATGGCCTCAAATCGGTATAAGCCTCTTGTTACTAACCCGCTCTGTACTTCCGATGGAAAGTGTTTGCTTATCATCTTAATAAGTTTTTCTTCGGGGATCTTGCTTGCTTGATCAAAATTTAGAAAATACTCGGAAAGACTGCCCCTTTTCAAACTTCCCATAGCACAAATGCAAATAAAGATCCCTCTCTTTATCTACTCCCCCAGAATCTGTCAATAAACGCCCGCTGGAACTCTTCAAAATTTCCGAATGTGTCTTCTTTGGCTTCTGCCCAGTCAGCAGGCAGCTCCCTTTAAACAAGAGACCGCTAACCCTACACGATTTTGTGTTGGCACCCCCTGCTTCCTCGAACACCTTTTTTAATTTTCTTTAAAAATGCCTTGGGGTGAAGCCTACCTTTGTGGTGCAAATACAATATTATTACCCCCCAGTGTCCCTCCAATTGGGCAATGTAAGACCTGTCGGAGACGTTTGAAACCAGGGTTGAAGTCAGATCTGTAGTCTTACTCTCCCCCACATGTATTGATAGTTTTTCGACCGCCCTTTTGCAAATTTACCATGCCGTCATACTAAATGAGATAACAGGTCTCCTATTCCTATCCCGCTACTTCTCACCTGGATCAGAATTCTCTCTACCCCCCTTACTATCAACCTTCTTCTTCTTTCAGACATTTTCTATACTCTATACTATAAGAGTTTTTTGCACTAGCTTCCCCTTCAGGTCTTAAAGAAGTGTTTTTCCACGATTAGCCGCTATTCACCCGCTGCCAAGTAAAATGGAAATCTCTCACCCAATATCCGACGTCTTCTGGTTTTTGCCTGGATCTGGCAACAGCGCCCTGGTATCCTGGATCTTCAAGCCTGTGCACGTCAGCGTTTACTACGCCACGCCGTCGCGTCGCCGCCCGTATGATCACGCCTCGTTTGATGATCGCCGGCACGCCGTGCCGCCCGAAGTACGGTTGTCGGAGTAGCTATCAGCTATCTGCTATCTCCGTCCCGCTCGCTTTACGTGTATCTCGCCTTCTCCGTCTCACGCCGCTAGTTGTGCGCCAAATGAAACAGTTCCCGAATAATACGGCTATCTCGGGTCAGGGATCGTGGGTCCAGTAAGCACGGTAGACGGGGATACACATTTATTGAGTGCGTACATGCACATACAACTGGTACTAGAACTAACTATAAAATAGAACAAGGGTTCACCGACAAGATTCAGTTTTATCGGGCGCGACCTCTCAACCCTCCGTCGGGTTCCGTGGCTGGAGGCGACTGACTGTCACACGGTTCCAGTGTTGCCACATCGCGGCGCACATCACACACCAAACCGTAACCGCTTCAAGCGTGTTTAAAACAGATGCGGCAATATTCAAGGGGGGTGACTCCTCGGGTCATTCCATGAAAAAAAAGTTCACATAAACATGATGTCCAAAAATGTATGGTTTCTAAGATACAGGATGTTGATTTTTTTTAAATAACGTTTTTTTTTTTTAAATAATTCTATCATCTTCTAACCGATTCTGTTGAAATTCCAGTAGCGTTGTTTGTTTTAGTAGTAAGGGGGGTGATTTTGCCCTAACTAGACAAAAAAATTATGTCCAGTGGCGTTAGAGGGTGGCAATTTAATAACAATGTATAAGCGGAAAAATGTACGCCACTGACACATTTAACGTTAATATTTCTTTGAGGTGAACCAACTACATCTACAAATTTTTTGTCTCCTGAATTTTTCTCGTATCTTGCTTTGTTTGCGGAATAAAAAGTAAAAACTATTCTATTGCATATCCATTTATCAGGACCTGGGGAGATATTATCGTTGAAGGTTTCAAATCTTCTTCTTCCAGTTGCTAAAATACCGTAATGTTGCCGTTAGTCTCCCATGGGGCGAAATAGCTCGTTGCATAGTAGCATCTTTTTTCTCAATTATTGGTTCACCATAGCTAACCTCTCTTACACCGCACTCACACCAAGTGCTTCTATTAATACGCTTTTTGGTGCTACTTTCACAACTTATTGCTATTACCAACCCAATAATAGCGAGACAAACGGTTTTTTTGATGCTTGCTAGAACTGAACTGAAAGATTTCCTGAGTGTCTATGTAGCAGACTACGTTTAGGCCCAACTGCAATTGCCTTCAGGCCAGGAGAGTGCAGTCTTTTCTCTGAGGTTTTCCGGAGCGTCTGTGAGCCGCTTAAGGAACCACTTGCGAAAGATAGGGCTGGAACAACGGACTGTCTGTCGTTTCCGCTATGTGGAGGATGAAACAGCGGTGCACTTATTGTCTCCTGTCTAGTATTGGAAAGAACTAGACTTCAGACTTTCAGATTCACTTAACTGAAGCCTACCGACTTTTACCAATCACAACCGTCGCATTCGTCAAGGGGTGTGGATTGTATGGTCAACTTTAGGTATGAGCCACAATAGACACAATCAAAGTGGAAGGAGACGTAATCGCCCCACTCACTTTCAACCTAACCGGGACACCGATTAGTCGAGTTACTCTTTTCTGAGTTCAGATGCAGTTGCTTCAAGTATAGAGAGTGTAGTAGGGGCATCAGCTGCCCAGATATGTGAGCAATACTACAGGCCAGGACTATCTGAGCTTTATAGCGTGAGAAGGTTACATGGTGAGCAGTACTTTCTGGTTCTAAATAGGTATCCTAGCACTTTTTCAATAGCAGTTTTGATTCACACAAAAGTCTAATGTTTTTCCATGATTTATCCCCAGTGATTCCAGAACGAACGGGTTTCTACGAACTGCAGGCTTCTAGAAGGTTACGGAAATCGCTGTTTCCCTAATCCTCTAAAATACACACAATGTTCTGCGTTAATTGTCCTAAAATATTCATTAGACACGCACCCGGTTTGAGATATTTTCCGCTTTGGGAATTGAGGGATTATAGCGCTGTGGCATTATGCAGATTTACTGGGGATCCTCTTAATTTTGTATGAAAGATTAGCTAATGATAAGCACTTACCTAATAACTTCCAGCTGAATAAACGCCAGGCAGACTTCACATTAGAATTTATTACTCTCGTTTGAAGAACTTCTCTAACATGTTGGAGTAGAACTAGAGTGAGGGTGATGTCTGCATGGTTTTGTTGACCTGTTATCTTAGTCGTTGTTTATAGTTGTTGTATTCTGTCACAATGCCAATTATTATTAATAATTATGTCGCTATTGCGTCTTATATGTAACCTATGTATAAAAGACGAAGTCTGGCCAAATGACCACTCATACCTAACCATAAACGAGATTTGAACTCTAACAACTAAATCGAATCCTAGCACAAAATACAAGATATAACGAGCGCCACATTATTATTTTTTGAGTTATATCAGGTCACAGAGATACATTTTTGTTTGAATATTGCCAAAAAAGCTTTATATCGGGATGATGTGTGTTGTGTAATCTAATCACTCTATAGGAAAACGATCTATGAAGCATGGTTGTATGATAAGGTGGCGTTTAAGCAAGGTTTTCCTGTACCTTGTAATAATTTGATGGAGTGGTGATAAAGAGATAAAATGATTGAACAGATAGAGCAAGGAAGGTGAATTGAGAAATTTTTGTACAAAACACTGCAATTGAGAAGTAAGTATATTTTCGATATTGAGCCACATACATTCGTTTAAAGATCTAGTTACGTGACCATAGTTCCTTAAAGCTACACACCAGCCTACATCATGAATTTTGGATTAAATGAAGCTGCGTTTCATAATGCATTTGGAAACGTCAATTAATTAACAGGCAATAAAATGTGGTTGATACACCTGAACGAAGGTTTTATGCCACATTTTGTGCTGTTTGTACGACATTATGACATTTTGCTTAACCTGTAAAGACGAATACGTCAGATTGTGATATAAGTTTTCGTGTTTGCAATTCTGTCAATATTATTATAGCATTATTACTCATAAAGGTATGGAATAAAAGCCACAAGAAGCAAAACGTGTGCGTAGTAGTAACTTCACTAAAGAAGAGGAGCTGCTACTCATTCGCACAGTAGCAATATTCAAAAGCATTATAGAACGCAAATTTACAGATCAAGTGAACAATCAGGAGAAGGTAGATAGATGCCTGATGAGTTTTTTTTTTTTTTTTAATGGTGGTTTTTAGAGGAAACTGCATCTCTACAGCGCTGATTAAACCATGGCTTGTCTTTGGATGGATGCTTGATGACATGAGGAATATAGGCTTCCATGCCAGATATTAATACCTCTGTTATTTCTTGGGCGCAAGCTGATGGGTCTCGTGACTTGAAGCAGACGTCGTTCCAGGGAAAGGACTGATAGTACTCTCTTAGGTCGTCCCACTTTGCTGATCTGTAATGCCAGACCCGGCGAGGCTTTGCATGGTGGAAATCTGGAGAATCCATTCTGCATAGCGTTGAGACGGTGTTATGGTCAGACGATCCCAGTGGAGCAGTTACTTTCACTGTGTAGATTGTTGGAGTAGTTGTTAGATATAGGTCCAACAGACTAGCAAAATCTCCGTGGCGGCTGGGGATCCTTGTTGGTTCTTTGACTATCTGCTCCAAGCCGCAGCTAATAGCGAAGGCTTCAGCTTCACGTCCCTCGTCGTCCGTTTTGTTTGAGTGTTTGAGCCAGTAGGAGTTGTGAACGTTGAAGTCACCCAGAAAGACTATCTCTGAATGAGGGTGATCAGATTGCAGCACGTCCACAGTGGCTGAAAGCTTCTCGAAGAGCTCTTTGCAGTTGTTATTGCTTGGTGGCCTATAAATGCAGCATATAAACTTGGAATGATTTTGGAAGGATATTTTGAGCCATATGATGTCAAATCCTTCCAGTTCGAGCTCTTCTTCTCGATGACAAGAAAGCCCAGATTTAACGTACACGCATACGCCAAACCTACGTCTAAATCGGGTGTATAAGTCATATCCGGGATATCTGAAGCAGTTATCCATTGTTGAAGAGCCGACTTGAGTTTCCGTAAGAGCCAGAATGTGTGGCTTCTCTGCCTGAAGGTGTTGATGGACAGAGTTTATGTTGGAGGCAAGTCCTCGTATATTTGTAAAGTCAGCCCTGAACAAGTTTCTCTGGCCTTCGGGCCGGTCGTCAGTGCGAAGTTGCTGCGAAGGACGGCTTCTGTTGTTAGCCTGACGAGGAGTGGCAGCACAAATCTTTAAACAAACTTCGCTTAATGTTCCCCCCGGACCACCTGGCACCCGGAGATCCGAACGGCCAGGTATTTTACCTCCGGAATCTTTTGATCCTGGAAGAGCCATTGAGCATTTTTTACTTCTAATTAATCCAATTTGTCACTTATGAGAAACCGGGAACATCGGCCCAGCGACGGAACATGAACCATGAGGCCATTTGGCGCCGCCTATTTGCGGAAACCTATTTCTAGTTTCCCGGAAATATTCCGATGTGGGGGTGATTGCACCGCGGGCGAAGCTAAGTGACTCCACTTCTCCCCCCTGTGGCTGATTGCAGAGATAATAGTACATGATGCACCGTCGTCGGTGCAAGGTGTACCATCACCTCTGGGCGATGGGGTCGCCACATCCCTACGCCTATAGAAGGAGTGAGGATATAATGCAGTCGTCTACAAATACATATAGAGATGAATAAATAAAAGACTATGCAATAATTAGATGAATACTTGCTTTTAATTGTGCTCAAAGGTAGCTATGAATCGATGCAGTCTGTGAAATAAATTTTACAAACACTGATAAAAGTGAAGACCCACTGACAACTTCGTCAACTCAACCTTAACCTAATGAAATTCTGATATGTGTGTCATCTCTTGAGCGTCATACAAAGGGCACTTCTCTAACATGTTGGAGTAGAACTAGAGTGAGGGTGATGTCTGCACGGTTTTATTGACCTGTTATTTTAGTTGTTGCTTATTGTTGTTGTATTCTGTCACAATGCCAATTATTAATAATAATTATGTCGTTATTGTGTCTTATATGTAACGTATGCATAAAAGACGAAGTCTGGCCAAATGACCACTCATACTTAACCATAAACGAGATTTGAACTCTAACAACTAAATCTAATCCTAGCACAAAATACAAGATATAACGAGCGCCACATTATTATTTTTTTGAGTCATATCAGGTCACAGAGATACATTTTTGTTTGAATATTTCCAAAAAAGCTTTATATCGGGATGATGTGTGTTGTGTAATCTAATCACTCTATACGAAAAGGACCTATGAAGCATGGTTGTATGTTAAGATGGCGTTTAAGCAAGGTTTTCCTGTACGTTGTAATAATTTGATGGAGTGGTGATAAAGAGATAAACTGATTGGAAATATAGAGTAAAGAAGGTAAATTGAGAAATTTTTGCACAAAACACTGCAACTGAAAAGTAAATATATTTTCGATATTGAGCCACATAAATTCGTTTAAAGATCTAGTTACGTGACCATAGTTCCTTAAAGCTACACACCAGCCTACATCATGAATTTTGGATTAAATGAAGGCGGTTGCATTCGACTCTTCTAACCTATAAAAGGTAAAGAGTTTTGATTTGGAAGGATTTGGGCGTATGCTATGTGTAATAGCGTAACTGTGTATATTTTGTAAGTTATTTCGTGTCATGAGCATAATGTACTCTGAAGTTATCTACTGCGCCAGCAATACCAGGTGTATATAACAGAAATAGCAGAGATCCAACAATTGACCCTTGAGGTACTTCCAATGCTATGAGTGTTAGACTTGAACTATGATTGCCAGTAACAGTACTTTCTTACGTTCCTATCAGATAGGAGCTGAGTAACCTAATGAATTAGTGTTAAAATCAAAATACCCATATTTTGCTAAGTAAGTCCTTTATGACTCGGCATCCAGGAACTTCAAAGAAATAATTAATAACTAATGAGAAAATAACAACCATATTACGGAAGATGTTTCTGAAATATTTCGTATAGTTTTTATATTTCTTTTTGAAAGCTTAGTTTAGGATTCAGTTTTAGTGGGACGGTTAAATATTCACTCTATTAAATGCGTGATGTACAAATACTTTTTTATTCGCAGCGCAATCTACAGTCTCGTGTGCTTGTAAGCTTGCTTTCCTATGTAGCGCAGTGATTGGCGCAAGAAGGGGTTCAACCAGATAAGGGTTTCTTATGTTTCTATGGAGAGTTTCTTTTGAAATACACCATGGGACGGGAAGGGGAAGGTTCTGCTTTGTAGGACCTGCAAACTTTGCTAGTGCGTATTGGCAATGAAATATGAGCCCACTTATGCGTATGAAATAATTGTTAAGCTTATTACTAAATTTCATGAAGGAGAATCTTGTTACTCAAACTCAGCTTTGAGAGTCTGCAAAGCGGCGGGTGCAGTTGGCCAAACGCGATTTTGAATTTGGCTTTTAAGGCTTAAATGGGATTTCGACTGTTTATCCGTTAGACTATAATGCCACCAATATATACATGACATAATTTTCATATGGTATATGACTTCCATCCACTGAGAGTGCCACAATGTTTTTTTACAAAATAGTCTGCCTGCCATCTTACGATCGACTTGTCGATAGTAATTTGGCAAGACCGAAATGACATCTGAAATGACAGTTGTTTTGTATTTCTGTGGATAATACTTGTCTATAGTTTTCAGAATTAAAAATATAACCACCAAATAAGGCTTGCGATTTGAAATATCAATTCAATTCAAGCTCAAGTTTGATCTGGTTTCTCAAATGCAAATATTTTGACAATGTAATTGAATAAAAACCGTAACATCAACTGCAAGAATTCTGCACGACTTCAGAAGTTAACAGACGGTCTTAAAAGTGAAGTGGCAAATAATTTTGTAGACAAAATAAGTTTTAGTCCCAAGATAATGTACCGTTGATCTTCATCTTTAGATCAAGATGATGACCTCATAGAATATATTTTATGTATTTTAAAGAATACTAAAATTGTGAATTTTGGATGCTGTTGCTTTAGACAAGTGTTCAGAACCATATTTCGCAAATCGGCGCCGACATTTTGAGTTACCTTTGAAGAAAGCTCCAATTCTCGAACTTTGAACCATTACATCCAAAAATTCGCTAATACTTACGCACTTATAACCAAGCTGTTTCTCACTCTACGTGGAAACTGAATACCTTAGTTGAACATCTTCAGGATGCGACTGTGCCCTAATTTCCGTCGGAGACACCAAACTTGTCTCCGTCTCTTCCCTTGATATATTCAGTAGATCTGGTTTCATAGGGGTTATATACCGACGTTATCAATAACAAAGTCATTCTCTAACTACGAAATACTCCCTTGAGAGAATGAATTAAACCTAACCACCGCCCACGCCTGAACGTTGAAATATGATCTTTTCATTTAAATTTTATTACACTGTTAAATTGCAGGGGACCACTATTCCGACTAATCAGCAATAATCACCGTTCACCCCCAGGGTGGTGGGTCTTGATTAATCCTTCGAAAAAATCACCCTTCTTAGGGACTCCCTCGTACGGGCATTCATTATACAGTTGAAGAGGGAGGGGAGAACGTGTTTGTCTTCAAACAGAGGCGTAAAATCCAGTTACTGCTATTGGATACTTCACAAAGGAGATTTTCTTTTATTGAGGAGGATATAATGCTGTATGTTGAGTAGCCTTCAACTTACAGTATCGTTATAATATACATCGCGGCCATAACACACGGCAAAAAGGACATGCACATATACATCCCAGCAACCTCATGACTAGTAAAAACTCTACATTTGATCATGGAATCAATGACTATAATAAACTGTCAGACTATCTGAAAACAGCGCCAAGTTTAAGGGTATTCAAGGAACGATTATTTGCGTTATTTAATCAAAAGTAATTAATATAAGTCAGGGTCCTTCATAGTGTTTCCTCTCGTATTTGTATATCATTTTTTTTTAAATCCAGATATAATTTATATTACATGTATAAGTAGCGGTATTGTCTTCATACGTAAATTTAAGTGTACTTAATTCTAATTGCATATGTAGCATTATATCTACTACTACTACTACTACTACTACTACTTTTTCAGTAATTAGGGAGTAGACTATCTAATCGCACATTGTCCATATTTTCACATGATTGCCTAAAAGTGACTTCCCATCCATTATATTTTTCACTATAACGTTCTAAACTGAAAGACGCTCTAATCGCACTACATTCAGTAGACATCCCTATCCTCTTCAACTCAGTTCTAAGCACTGTCACTTTTTCGTCGAGGTGGAAGTTGGCTGGTAACAAATCATACATAAATGTAACTATCGCGCTATATATATATTCTTTCAAACTTCTCCAAACTTTTTGAAATTGTTATCTACAGTCGTACTATGTATCCCACAGGTCGTTCTCTTATTGCGTCTACGCAACATGGTTTTTCCAGTGACAGATCAGCTCAAACTAATCTGTTATTATACGCACAGCACTTATCCGCAGTTCTTGTCTCAGGCGGTCAAGTAGATGTCATAGGTATCCCTGAATTTCCTTGATACGTGCTATTCTCATAACAAAAAATGTTCAAACAAAAACTGAGTGGAATGTTTGAAAGTACTACTATCATACCATGCTTTCAAATCATTTTGTTCGTACTTCAGCCCTTAGAACTCACCCCCAACTTTGTTTTTTCAAATAGCACCTAATAGCTTTTTCTATGCAAAATAAGTCCCTATTATATTTAAAATCTTGTAGTACCTTTGATTTTATACAGAAACTTATTCTTTTCAAAAAGTCATAAGCATGAAATAAATAAAATAGGTAAATAAGGACTTGTATGAGGCATAATGGACTTCATAAACAAACCAGTCTCTTTTGTAAAGTCATTAACATAAGGTAAATAAAACGACCATTTGTTTGAGGTGTAATATTTCAATAATAAAAAGCATAAAAAATATTCAGTACCCTTACAAACCCAATTAGTTTTATCTTAATCCGTTTTTTGCGTCAAGCAAATTCTTATTTTATGCTTATGATTTTACGAAAAAAAATAAGTTCGTGTTTAAAACCAAAGGTAGTCCAACATTTCAGATAATATAAGGACTTAATCTGTGTAGAAAAAACTATTGGGTGCTTTTGAAAAACAAAAGTTGAGGGTGAGTTTTAAGGGTGAAGTACAAAAAAATGTTTTAAAACCATGGTATGATAGACCCTACAGCTTTTTCAGAAATTTCACTCAGATTTCGTTTTTTTAGGAGAATATCACGTATCAAGGAATTCCAGGGACACCCTGTATACAGATATTTCCAAAGCGTATGATAGAGTACATCACAACATACTAATAAAAAACTAAGCCGCACTGGATTCTCTGAGAATTTTTTGCAATTTTGGAAATCGTACCTTAAATGGAGGGAACAAACCGTATAATAGTGGGTTCTCTTCTAGCACATATCATGCAACCTCAGGGGTACCGCAGGGCTCAAATTTGGGTATATCATTATTTGTGCTATTCATAAAAGATTTAGGTCAGATACTGAACAGAAATATATTATTCTAAGCTGATGATTTAGAAATTTATTCAACAATTCAAACTGTCAATATTCATAAGTCTGCACTTGATGAGCTTTACGATTGGTGTTTGAATAACAAGTTAGCTTTCAATATTTCCAGATGCAAAAGTGCAACATTTACTGAAAAAAAAGCATGTTATAGTATTTAATTATACGATTGTGGGCACAAACATCACATGACAACAATGTATTTGTGATTTAGGTGTTATATTTGATTCGAAAGTTAGTCCTGTCGAATACATCGGTGAGAAAGTGTCAGAAGCGTACAAGGTCTATGGCTTGATTGTGCGGAATTACTGTTCTATTGTCTGGAATCCTGTCTTATCAGTGACATATTGACAGGCTTGAAGGCGTTCAACGAAAGTTCCTGAAATATCTTTCGTACAAAGTCGATCACATTTATATGGAACAAGGAATGGGTCATAATTTATTACTGACACGTTTTGAGTTTCTTCTTTTTAAGGTGCCATTTTCCTACAGAAAGTTGGCCACAACAAATCGTTCTCTAGCTTTCGCAATTCTGACTAAAGTATTTGTATTTAGACCAGTCCAGTCTCCAAAATTCTTCAGCCATGAACACTGTCTTCTACCTGGACCTCGTTTCAGAGTTTGGAATTCAGGAGGATAATTTCGTCTTGTGTATTTTTGTATAGGCTCATGTATAATAAAATTTACTGCTCTGAGTTATTAGGTTATATGAGCTTAAATATACCTATCTGGTTAAGACTCTCGTCACCATCGGTCATTTTTTACCAGGCATCGCGAACAACCCAAATTATAATAGTATTTCTAAGCATTGTCATATTTTCAGTTACACCATTTCTGAGTTAAAGTCGACCGCTAAGAGATTACTACTGTAGATTAGCACTCGTTCCATTGTGATTGTATAATATTGTCATGAAGGGATGTAAATCTGTTGGGCAATAAAGTGCTATGATTATGATGGCCTGACTTTAAAAATATCCTAGATAAACTAAACGCACTTTGAGTTTGTGATTATTGGGTTTGGCATCTTCAGAAGCCATTTCACTGTGGCGTCTTCCGCAATACTGACGGCTGGTGGATTTATACCTAGTAACGGTGACGTGGCTCAACTTTTTATTATTTTTGACACACCCCTTCATATAGAAAACTAATTCAAAACAGATTTGTCAGCTGCATTTGGGAACGAATCTTAATTCCTGTGTGAAATTTACAGATAAGGGTCAGATCCAAACCACTAACAGTAATTACTAGGGACCTCCATTCTCCATTTGTGTCCATATTGTTTGATTAAAATGTCTGTTAACTGTTTGATTGATATAATAACTGTCAAAGTAAGGCCGGCGTGGTGTCAGTGTAATGTAAATAATTAAATACAACCTATTATTTTATAAGAGGGTACAATGTGCTGGTTAAAACTCGTAATCAAATAGTCATTTGGCTTCACTTAGTCGTTGTTTGCCATATGTGGTTAGTATTCGTGTCACATTTAGCTGGTTAAAAATAAAATTGTTATTACATATCACGTAAATTGAAAGGTGTGAACATAAGCAAATTTAATTATAAAAATGTCGGTAACTGTATTAAGCAGCACAAAACAAAAAAAGTCCTATAAGGTGGGTGAACTTATATTTCACTTCCTGAGAAGGTATGCTGTGTACCGCAACCTTAAGGCTCAGATACTGGGAAGGATGGAGTTTGGAGAAGACACACTATACCTGTTGAGGTGGTCGGACATACTTTTGTCAACAGAACTGGTAGACAAGGAGAAGTTCTCTCGGAGGTCATGATGTGTTGCCACCGTGAAGTTCGAAAAAAGGGCCAAAGGTGGACTATTTGCCTGGCTTCACCTTCCCATCACTTCTACTTCTACTGCTAAACTTCTCATAATTCGTAATCATCTGCATAGACAGGGTGTCCCACGACGATTAAGACAACCAATATATCGTAAATATAATATCTTTTCTTATTACTATGTCACCGAATGAAGTATTTATTTTTGATCACGTGACGTCTGATTCAAATTTTTTAATGGGACACCCTGTATATTTGTGACTTTTTGTGTTTCTCCCGATAAAGCAATTCCAACAAACTAGAACACATGGGGTTTAAAGTGATTAATTCAGGAGCTACAGGTACTTAAAAGATGGTACCACTACCATTGATTATAACATGTACTCCTTATTAAATTACTTTGTAGTGTTTCATAATGGTAATGGTAAGTACATGTAGCTCTTGAATTAATTACTTTAGACCCCAAATATGCTAGTTTGTTGGAATTGTTTTATCGGGAGGTACACAAAAAGTCACAAATATACAGGGTGTCCCATTAAAATTTTTGAATCGGACGTCACGTGGCTAAAAGCACAATAATAAGAAAAGATACAATATTTGCTCTAATTTATATCCTCAAAACTATAATTCATTACTACTGCTCAGTTCCGATATATTGCTTATTTTAATCGTCGTGGGACACCCTGTATATGGTTAAGTAATTGAACAAGATCACGCAGCTGTAAAGTACTCACCTTTTGAAATGTGTTGCAGAATGTCTTTGTGAGTTTAATACCTACGTTTGGAGTGTTGGAGTTACGATTTTGACCAAAATTGGGAATGTATCCGCATTTGCTTCCAGAATGAGACATATCTTGAAACGTACATTGAAGTGAGTTTGAATAATGCATGTCAACACTTGTGGGCTGTAAATTGACGATAGTTATCAATAGAGTTACCCAAATACCCATGTCATGAGGTTATATGATAGGTGGCTATGGGACATCGTATAGTAGACATTGAGCAAGTATTTTGTGTTTAAAATGCGTTAAGTTGTAGCAGAGTATAAAAAGCTGTATTTAGGTTTTGACAGACGAGATCCACACGATTCACAAAAGATAATCTACTGTCGAAGAACAAACCTAGTAATTTTCAGGTTTTTGAGATATTGAACTCCCTCTACAACAGACTGTCCTCTGTAAAATGTCATTCTTTGCACAAACACACCTAACCAGGTTTGATATGGTATCTATACAGGAGGTCTAAATGCCCATGATGGAGTAACATTCATTTACAGATACGATACGTATCGATACAATGTATCGATATCCTGTCCGTTTCCTAACACCTCTAGGTGAAATCTCAAACGCCAAAGAATTCACCGGAAGATTTATTTGCCCTGAGAGAAGGATTACAACTTTAAAGCCAACAAACTTTCTAATAGGAAAACGGCGACTAACCTATATTCGATTAAAGTGTTTACTTTGTTATCAGTTTAATAGCGTCATAAACCCTGAAGTTCCGAGCTTTGAACGTTTCTACAGGCGTGCGGCAGAAATCTGTCTTTGCAGGCGGTTGCCCGTTTTATTACCTCGTAAAACCTGTCGTTATATTTGTTGTGGGCGGTTTCACACTGCTATTGATAAGGCGCTTTGAATACCTTTTGTTATCACCATTCCTGTTGGTGGAATTTGAAACATTGTGAGGTATGGTGGTGGCGCTATGTCCTAGCTGAAACAATCTATTATTATCCTATTATTATAAAACACAGTAATTAGATGTTGGTTTATTGAAATTATTGGGTTTTTATAATTTACATTGAAATAATTAAAATTTATGAGTATTGTTAAAAATATGAATTTTACAAAATAATACTTTATTTTATTACGAGCTTTTGAGGTTTAAGGAGCCAACATTAGCAATAGCAATAGCTACTGGGAAATAGCTTAGATACCTATTCCAGAAACACTGACGACTGGATCAGGGACCATAAGCTAGATTTAACTCCAGAAAAGACTAAGGCAGTGATATTACGAGGATATAGGACAAAGAGGAAGCAGACTAACTTGCAGATTTGAGGCAGGAAGATGGTCTTCAGTAAATCTGTGAGGTATTTGGGAGCTCATACAGACAACGAGAAGTACTTCTCAGACCACACTGGGCAGTAGACCTAGAAGGCAGAAGATGAAATAGCAATGCTCTCTGGACTGATGCTGAATATATGGAAACCCAGCAGAAGAAAAAGAATACTTCTACTACAATATAGTCATCTATTCGATTGTCCTATACGGAGCACGAGTATAGTACAGGACACTCAGAAGTAAAAAATATCAGCAGGAGCTAGACAGGCTGCAAAGGAAGTCACCGCTGTGGGTAGCCAGTAAACAGATCTTGAATGGAGTTATCCACCACTCTATGTTATGAAGAGCTTGAGTATGGTACAAAGTGATGGAAAGGACATTAGCACACTTTAGACAGGGTGCAGAGGAAGTTGAGAGTGGCCAGTGCGTATCGCAGTGCCTCTACCAAAAGCGCTACAGGTTATAACAGCAATACCGCTACTGCATCTGTTGGCCAAGGGGAAGAGATATATGTACTTATGTATATATTGTAATTATATCGCGGAAGGTGCACTGTCAGAGGATCCGAGGACCGCCAGGCAGAAAATAATGGACGAGTAGCAAGGAATCTGGTCCAGTACAATGGAGGTGGCGCAGTGGACTGAGCGCCTGATTCCAAACATACAACAATAGGCAGGGTGTAAACAGAAGTCAATCTGCTATTACTTAACTCAGACGCTATGGGGCCAACGGTCCCTTTCCGGTATATAGAAACAAGATAGGGCGAGCGACGGACGATCGCTGTCGACATTGCGACCAGAGCGACACAGTCGAGCATCCCCTATTTGAGTGCGACAAATGGTCCTATTACAAGCAGGAAGCGAGGGTGAGTCTGCCTGAGGACCTGATCTCAGACACCATGGGGTCTATGATGATATGGACCAAATAACGCTGGGAAATTGTTCAAGGTATTTTAAAATCAAGGAAGAAGAAGAAGAACATACTTAACTCATCTTGCGCTGCGAGGAATATCGTTCACCATGATACCCGGTGCATTTAGAGGTTGAGGTGAGCTAAGAAAAGAGGGAACGAGTTTTAGCCGGTCGGGCCGTGGTGACATGTCGGATGGACGCATTTGCGTCCGTTGGATATGGCATCAGAGGACTCAAACTGGTTCAACGTCGGTCAGGTAGACTGTCTCTCTCGCTTTCTCTCTCTCTTTGTCTCTCTCTCTCTCTCTCGCTCTCTCTCACTCTCTTTGTCTCTCTCTCTCTCTCTCACACCTTCGAGTGTGCCAGTGCTTCTGTCCTTGCGATCAAGCCAATTTCCTAAATTCTCTATATACACAGAAAGCCTTGCACGTGGTGATAGGGACCTCACCCTTACATCTGCTAGCCGTAGCAAGAAGACATAAAATATCTACATAAGCGGAGACACAGATGAGACGGAAAGACTGCAGATAACGGACTATAAAGAAAAAGAGAGCACAGGGCTACTTGCTATTCCCTCCCTCTACCGGCACATGGCTGGTCCAACGGAAAGGGGTCGAGATCTATTGATGGCCAGTATCGCCATTGCATAAAGCTAGACACGGCGGCACATGCGCTCTTCGGGTGTAAAAGGTGGCTCACATACCTTATCGCTGCAGACCTGCTGAAAGATCTGAATGTAGATAACATGGTGAAACTGATGATGTCCCAGAAAATTTATTGGAAGATGATCCTTCGAATGGTGAGGCAAATCCTGAGCACCAAAGGTAGCAAAGAGCGCAGAGTCAGTAGTCAAAACATTAGATCAACGAGCTCGGATCAGCCCTACACTCATGTTATTATATCGTTCGACCAAGGTTCCGTGAATAGTAGAAGGGCTTAGGTTTCAACTGATTAATACAGTAATGATATATTAGTTTACTAAGGCCCGATTTTATCAACACGCATATTTAACAAAGACTCTGACAAAACTTTTCTATTGGATGTTATTTAGCAAAAGCTTTCTATTGGGTATTGAGGGCTATGTCAATAAGTATCATCAATTGTATTTTATCAATACTGAAAACAAAACACCAAAGCTGGATGACACTTCTAGCAAAAATATTTTAGAATTCATGGATCATCATCATAGCAAAATATCAGAACAAAGCGATTGATTTGCAAATTAATGCCACATTTTTCATGTTTACATTATAATTATTGTATAATTACTGATTGCGAACTGCGACAATTTGTCACAGAATCATAAAAGTACCTAGTATCAATCACAGCAACTACCTTGTTTAATAGTTACTAATCCCACCTCCGTCAGTCAGATGGATTATAGGAAAAAAATGCATACTTCTATAAAGAATCAATCTTTCATTTATTGGATGCATGTTTGTTATAGACCTTCTTATAGAAATATTCACAGAGGATCTAAAGGTGCATCATATATAAAATAAGGTTATACAAAGCTAAATAGTGAGATTTGCCGTTCTGGATAGGCACATGCATGCTTGGAAAATAACTTGCCTAACAGTTAAATCGTTTGTTTAACTTTTGAAATGTAACAAAATGCTATGTTTACCCCTTTTTACTATAAAACAAATATATATTGCATGAGTATTTATAATTATTATGGATAGTAAATCGTTTTATCCAAATAATGCAGTGAGTGAATTTCTTGTAATCATATCATTTGATACAGCATGAAACCTGTGATCAAATAATGTACCGCTTCTCTGGAATCTCATCGGTTGAGATTGGCAATTGCTAAAGTCTTGATCAAACAAGAAAATGCAATTTTTCACCCATTTAGGGTGGAAAATCAGACAGAAAAAGATACTAAATTGTTCAAAACGATGGATTGTATATAAGGTATGTCATTTTTGAGCTTTTTGAGGTCAACTTCAAAAGGAATCAAAGGAATCAATAATTTTCAGAGTACTTTGACAGATGCACGTTCTTGAAAGGGCTGCTCTGATTGGTCAAAGTCTTTGTTAAAATATGCATGTTGATAAAATCGGGTCAAAAATTATTAAGAGTCTTTATAATTTTGATCATGATAGTTAAGATTTATGGGTATATGTATATTTATAAAAAGATTTTTACAAAGAAGATATTTAGCTTTTAAGGTTTGGAGAGCCAACATTACAGTAAAAATGATCTGACACGAACACGTTTTGTCAACTGCTATAATTCTTGGAGGTTTAGCATCATACAGAAGTGCTTGGAGGTGAGAAAGATAGGGGAGAAAAGAGGGACAAGTTTTAACCTTTCGGACTATCAGGCGGACATGCATACTTACGTCCTTTGGACATGACATCAGAAACCTCAAGCTGGTACAACGTCGGGTGGGCAGATTCTCTCTCACACTTCTCTCTACAGTAACAGAAAACTCCCAGAGCTTATACGTAGGAAGCTAGAACTGATATCCGATTGCAAAACTTTGCATCCGGCTAGCCCACACTATGCGATCGTGTTATGCATGGAACGATCCGATGGCTCCTCGCAACCCATCCACTCGTCTAATAAATATTCATTTGAGATAATCTTTATAAGGGTGGCATGATAAAGGACTCTTAATTAGTCTCCAATAAACGTTAATTTAGATTATTGAATCGCCTTTAAAAGGAACCAGCCTGCGTACAAATTCTCGCGGTTATCGGCGCAACACGGGAATCATTTCAGGTACCAGCAGATTGCTTAAGTGCTGCTGAAATACGGCGGCCGACCGAGGATGTGATCGTCGAAAAAATCGCTTACCGCATGCACCCAGGCTATCTGCTGCCTTTTTGGCAAATTTAAGATTACGATGTCAGCGCTGGCTGTTAGCTATGTGTCTGGAGATAGGAGGTGAATGGCATGAGAAGTTTTGCGGGGCTTGAAGTAACGACCGCTAGCGGTAAAGGACAGCCGAGCCGGGGAGCATCGTTCGTAGGGGGGTTTCCTCCTACTTCGCTACCCTCTTATCCTTTTTATTTGAAGGGATAGAAAAAAGTTGTTATATGATAGTTTTATAGTTTTTTTTGGTATTCAAAATTTGACAAGAAAAAACGAAGAAATAGTAATATAATCGTTTTTTTTTTCGTATTAAGTTATATTTTCTTAAATGTAACACTCTGTATATTATATCACGGAAAGAAATACATGTTTTTCTCGTTCACCTTGAAAGGCTTTGAAATATTTAGGTTCAAAGTTTCTAAAATGTGGACACAAACCTCAGTCCAAAACCGAAAAACAGTTGAATGCCTTAATGCTTTGACACATTCTGATATTTTGTCGAGGTAAAAAACATCGCGATCTCTACAAATGCAAATAACTTCCGGTCTTATAATAAAAAACCGTCAAATTATTATAATAAAAATCAAAAACTTGGAAGTATATGTTTATCTTATAAAAATAATAATATCTCAAGCAAGAAGAGAGTACAGTGTCCGTACTCTGTAACTTAAGAGATAGAAATGTGTTTCTATCACCATGACGACCATGACGATCGGACAGTTTCGGGTGCCTACCACAAAGTGCCTACCACAACATAGTAAATAACCAGCACAATATCAGGTCTGTTTTTACAGCAATCACAAAGTTAATCAGCGTCAATTTGATTGGCCAGTACTAGTTAGAAATAGTTTGACAACTGCAATGGGGAATACTGATTGGCTCTGACTGGTTTGTGATTCTCTGTAAAAACAGACCTATTTCTGACGATTTCCTATATAAAAATGGTTCCCACAAAATTTGACCTTGGGATGATTTATGGATGATTTTACGTCTGAGAAGTTTGGGTAGAGATGCGAAAATGAAAATATCGATACCAGTACCAACTCGATATTTTTTAGCCAAATAGGCGCGTTTGGTTCGTTCAGAGAATTTTGTGCAATCGATTACACCCCTCAATAATTATATAATTATTTTCGATACCGATACTCCTCCACAAGTATCGATACCAGCTTGGAACCTCTCAAAAAGTATCTGAGATAAAAATACTTGATATTAGTGCAGAAGTACAAGTATCGAAGTATCGTTAGCATCCCTACATCCATATACAGAAAACAACTTTAGGGAAAGAAAATGCTTCAAAAGAAGCCAGAAATGGTTCCAGTCGATAAAAATGAAGAGTGAAGAGAAATTTTAGGTTTTCTATTAATTCATAGATAATGCTGGAACCTCCACTGAAACTAAAAGAAAATATTTTTGAAAAGTCGAAAGTTGAATAAAAATACGGATACCACTTTCATCTCTAACCAAAAAAGTAAAAAAATTACGAGAAACCCTTAAAATGCCTCAAACGAAGTTTGAATGAATATTTGATTCTTTTTTCTAATTACTCGGCCGCCTATGCACTGACTTCCAAAATTATAGCAGCATTACCTACAAACTATGACCCTACAGTATGTCAGTACCCAAATTTCATCACATACCATGAATCGGTCACTGCGATTACGAGGCTAGAAGAACGTCAACAAATAGGCACACCGACAAACAAACAGACAGACCGACGGAAGTAAGTGACGAGGATTTTCATTATGTAGATATCATAAAACTGTCAATGGCGTATTTATTATCTCAAAGTCGGAAATTTTGGCGATCAAAATACTTCCTCCCCCCTCCCTGTGTGTGTGGAAGTGAAATGGGAAAATCGTCGGAATATTTCGTTTACTCCAAAAAGCTCGAATAAATCAATTTTAAGATATTTTCCTACACACGCATTACATACATCTCGTATGAGATCTTTATACGCATATTTGCCACAATTTGGGCAAAATCCTCTCCTTAATTTGTCTTTGGCTCATTCGACAAGTCTTGCTGTTCGAGTTTGAGGGACGGCGGTATATACCTTTTTTCGGTCCTTAAAAGGACTTGTGCTCCTGCTTTAGTCGAACATCAATAATTGTGGTTCCATATTCAACTTGCTATTTTGTTAACTCCCATGCGATCTTTTCTATAAAGCTACAACTCGTTATTTTTTCTTTTCTTTTAAGCGAAAACTATAAGGGATATTGAACATTTCTTAGGTGTCAAAACGTTTTCGCGAAGTAAACTGGTAAAATTCTACCTCACTTTTGTGGTTATAATTAAGACCTGCAAAAAACAGCCGTTGTTCAGCATATCATATTTCACAGTTAAATACGCTTTTGATCATGTACGAAGCGCAAAATGATTCAGTAACTAGATTTAAGCAAGGACAACGCAACATATATGACGTTAAAACTTTGATATTTCTAGAAACACAGTTCACTCGAGTTTCTAAAAAAACAGCCATAGGCGCACAAGAAATAGTATCTTGAACTATATGGCTATTTTTGTAAATAATGCAACTATTGCCATCTGCTATATTGGTATGGTAAGTAAAATTATCCCTTTCAATCCCTACCTCCTGTACTAATTCGTACTCACAGCCCCCGAAAATACGCTTGCAAAGCCTAAAACCAAACACGCTGACCGATCCTGTTTACATACATCCAAAGCGAGTAGACTAAAATATGCGGAGGCGCGTTTATAATTTTCGAATTATTTCCGGTTTGCATCCCCCTTCATAGTAGGCGTTGGATAGATCGACGTACTCACTGGATTATCGGAGTCCATGACACATCCAGTCTGGTTTTAAGCGTGGTATTATTTGGTCATAGCAAAATGTTTAATGGGGTGTACCGATTTGTAACGGCACACTATTTAAAAGTATACTAAAGTATATCCTTTGGACGTTCACAGGCATCACTAGGCATTGGTATCTTGAAGATGTCTTTTGGTTTTTTGGACATGCACCTAGAAAGTACCTTTTAGGCCTTTTATAGAAGGTTGCACTGCTTCTTGGCATTTTGATTTAACCCACTACTAGTAGTTTACTTATTATAAAGCGTTTAGGAAATTGGCATTAATGCTAGACAGAAGCTCTCCCATATCCGGAAGTGTGAGTGCCCGTGCCCCGACCCCCCCCCCCGACGTTCTGCCAGCTTGAGTACTCTGATGTCATGGCCAGCGAACGCAGTTGTGTTCACCACGGCGTGACCGGCTAAAACCCATCCCCTCTCTTTTTACCTCCTCTATCTCCACATGCACCAGGCATCATCGTGAACGATATTCTTCGCAGCGCAAGATGAGGTGTTTTCTATTCCATGTGCTCAGGCAGGTTAGCTCTAGCTTCCTGCTTGTAAAGGAACCATTTACTGCAGAGAAACAGTGTGTGCTCCGCTATGTCCGATATCACTTATGGTAGGTGTCGTCAACTGCTCTACCTATTCGATGTCTATACGCCCTAACAGGGCCATGACTTGACAGCGCGTGAGTGAAGAAGTAGCACTCCTCCCACACTCTTATGGACGATATCATCCATTTTGTCAATGCGCCACTTCCGATGTATCTGTCTAAAGTTGCTGCCACTTTTTTTGGCATACTGGTGCCCCTTAAAGGACCAAGTACTGAGCTACTGCGCGCAGGAGTTTGGCATAAACCAGGAAAGAATTACCACCTTCTCTGCCGCTTTTGCTGTCACTCTCTTGAGATGCCCTGCAAAGGTTTCTCGTAATGCCTACCTACACAATCAACTATTTTCGTTCAAGCCACCTCCGATCTGAAAAGCTACGCTGCCTCTCTT
The DNA here is from genome assembly GCA_951848785.1 of Callosobruchus maculatus. Taxonomy (NCBI): domain Eukaryota; kingdom Metazoa; phylum Arthropoda; class Insecta; order Coleoptera; family Chrysomelidae; genus Callosobruchus; species Callosobruchus maculatus. The sequence goes on from CATOUR010000388.1 coordinate 24,875, forward strand.
GGCTCTTCACCACGCAGAGTAATCATCTCCAATTTCTCTGGTGCCCCAAGTCGTGCTTCCTCATCCAACCATCTATAGCCAAGTTTTTTCTCATCACGTGCGACTGATACAAGAGGTAGGTCGTTTGCACGCCTTACTGCCTTTATATTTTCAATTAGATGGGCTCCGTCATAAAGCATGTTCCATAGAAAGAGGCTCCAATGCGAGCCTGGTGGACTTTAAATCATCATTGAGGCTTTTCTCGCAACGCTAATTATCCTGGAATCAAAGTAGCTGCTAGCTAGATTTCGCAGATATCTAGACATGCTACGACTTCTCAGCTCTTCCATGATCTTGCTTCGAGAGGCTGAGTTAAACGCGTTTTGTACGTCAAGCGTTTTTTGTTGTAATGGGGGGTTAGGGTTCAGTTGCCTAATAGTCGCTGTGCAGCCTTAAGGCTTGCTGTGCACCCCCAGGCAAAGTAATCAAAGAAAGTTTCATCCTAAGTTCTTTGCGAACTTTAGGATGCATTGGACTGTACTCTCCTGTCTTCTATTCTGGCCTACATTCAAATAGAAGTTCCTGCTTTCACTCAAGACAGGACAGTCGAAGATAGCATGCTTAGCTGTTTGCTCTGCCTCACCGCACTTCCTGCATAATGGGTTTGCCACTTCAATGCCTAGCTTTTGCAGGTGTGCACTGAACGTTACAAATACAGCGCAATAGTTGAGTCGGCTTCCGTCAAGATTTTGAGAGAATCAACACTAACAGTAACATGTCCTGGTACGACCACGTCGTCAAAACAGTTAAAACAGCATCCCAGAAGCTTGGAGTTCTGTTCTCCTGTAGGAAGCTATATACACTACAACTACTGCTGCTCTACAAGACACAGATTCGACCATCGCTGGAGTCCTGCTCCCCAAGAAGAGAGCAATTCGACTAGTCGATATGACAAGCTTCACAAAGGACCTTCACAGCTCTCCCAGATAATAACAGCAAAAGCCGCCCGAACGAAGAACACTAGAAAGGCTCTGCGAGCATATCCTTACCAGATCGAGGTCCCTACTCCCCGAACCAGTCTCCTCCAGCATTCCTTCTTTTGGAAAACTTCGACGCTGTGGAATAAGATACCGTGGAATTTGTTTCCCGATGGTTACAACCTGCAGCATTTCAAATCTAACGTGCACCGCTACTTATCCTCTTGCAGCGCTTCTACTGTGCCATAGGCTTTCAGCCTCTGCGGGAGGCAGGCTATGAAAAAACTCACCTTTGTAGTTCCCTCCTGCTCAGTCTCTTGAGAGCGTTTGCCCACTCCTACATAAGAGTGGGCGGTGAAATGAATATTGGGCGCCTAGCCATGTTACCAGGCGCCCAAAATACTATTACCTTATTGGTCTTCGCCAGTGTCTTTAGGATATTTTGACAGTACGACACTCTTTTTGAAGTATTGTCGTTATTGGCGAAGGTCATCAAAGCCGCCCGGCTGTCTGTGTTTACATATAGTCTTTTTGTAGTATATTTTATCTATGCATATTCTGCCACATTGCAAACTTGCGGCTATTTCTGCCTGGAAAACGGTAGCCAGCTTAACTTGGCAGATACTTACGTTCCGCCCAGGCCTACCATCGTATATGCCTCCTTCTGTACCTGATGAATTTTTGGACCCATCAGTATACCAGGTGACACAATTCGACATGTATAGATGTATTCGGATCTGTCATTTAGGTTGACTTGATATGCTAACTATCCGGCAGTCAGAGTAGCTGCTAGCTAGATTTCGCAGTTATCTAGACACGCTACGACTTCTCAGTTCTTCCATGATCTTGCTTCAAAAGTCTGAGTTGAACATACTTCGTACGTCAAGGATTACGAAATGCACACCATAGCAGTTTTATCCTGTCTACGATACCAGTTGCTGTCTCCAAGACATCAATTGTGGACTTGCCACTCCGGAAACCAAACTGCTACGGTGAGAGGAGCTCTCCCGTTCTCTCTATCTCCAGGTCCATCCTCCGCCAGATCATGATTTCTAAGAGCTTCTCTACCGCGTCCAGTTTAGCAGGTGGTTCTATACAATGATGCGAGCTGAGCGGGTTCCCCAATCTTGCTTACTAGTATAGTAGGAAGTGTATCATGGTTGCGGTGTTGGTGACACTCTATGCAGTGACTGCATTCGAATAAGTCAGTCACGCTCCACCATAAGGTACACATGGTATGGAGAGCACCGATACGCTTTAATACCAATAAATATCCAGGGGATGGTGTACGAGGTATGTGGGAGTCTATATAGACAATGCAAGGTGTTTAGACCACAATAAGAAGTCATCTCAAAAGGCAGAAGCTAGAATAGCAATGTTCTCTAAAGTGATGCCGAATATTTGAGGACCTAGCAGCAGGAAAAAAACACTCTTGAATGGTATCGTCCAGTCGCTTGTCCTTCTCGGAGCGCCAGTTTGGCACAGGGCACACAAAAAGTAGAGGCATCAAAAGGAGCTCAACAGACTGCAGAGGAAGTCACTAATAATGGTAGTAGCCAGGGCATACCGCATAGTATCTGGTAAAGCCTTGCAAGTGGTGACAGGGTCGCCGCTCTTGGATCTGCTGGTTGAAGAGAGAAAATACATCTACCCCTTACCAAGGGGACACAGAGGTGAGGCGGAAAGGCTGCAGACAACGGATCATGGAGAAATGGCAGCAGATATAGTCTCAAACGACAGAAGTTGAGCAGTGGACGGAAAGACTGATACAGTAGTAGGAGAATAGGTGCTTCCTGATGCACGGAAGATCAGCTGCGTACAGCGTGTCCCTAATAAAGGCAAAAAAACCGAACTCCATCAACTGTAGACCTGTAGCTCATCTCTGCATCATGTCTAAAGTTATGGAGACTGCCATTATTACATGGCTCCTGAAATACGGGGACAACATTAACAACATAAATGATCGCCAGTATAGCTTCCGTAAGCATAGGTCTACGGGTGACCTCCTGGTCTACGTCACTCACCTGTGGAAGAGAACATTGAAAATCATGGCGATTTCCGTGTTCTTGCCCTTGACATATAGAAAGCGTTCGAGTGTGGCATGAGGGACTCCAGGTCAAACTTGCTGTTTATGGACTACCACCTGGCCTATGCCAGTGGTAGTAGTCGAAGGCTGTTCATCAGACGTATATTCAATAAACGCTGGTCTTCGTCAGGGATCTCTCCTATCCCATATGCCGGGAATTTTGTTTCCCGACGGCTAGAACCAGCAGCATTTCAAATCTAACGAGCACAGGCACCTGTCCTCTCGCAGCGCAGCGCTTCTACAGTGCGATAGACTGATGATGTATAAAATTTATTGGAAGACTGTTCACTGCACGGTGAAGAAAATCCCGAGCGCCAAAGAAACCGAAGAGCGCAGAAGCGGTAGTTAAGACCACAAGACCAACGAGCTCACACCAGCCCTACACCCATGTTCTACGTCGTTCAACGAAGGTTCCGCGAGCGGTAGAATGGCATGGAGGTAAGAAAAGAGAGAACGGGTGTTAGCTGGTTGGGCCGTGGTGGCATGTCGGGTGGATGCGTTTGTGTCCGTTGAACATGACATCAGATGGCTCAAGATGGTTCAAGGTCGGGCCGGCAGACTCTCTCACACTACCGAGTGTGTCGGTGCTTCTGTCAATTCGATTTTCCTGAACCGTCTATAATGAAAAAATAGTAAGAGTATCGTGGTGGCGGTGTTGGTGACACTCTATGCGGTGACTGCATTCGAATAAGTCAGTCACGCTCCACCATAAGGTACACAAGGTGTGGAGAACACCGATACGCTTTAATACCAATAAATATCCAGCAGAATACGGCGTCCAGGGGATGGTGCGAGCAGAACAAAGCCGATGCATCTCGAAACAATGGCATCTACATGAAACGGTATAATTATAAATATTTTAGTAGACCATTTTGAAACAATGCCTTTCCGCGCCGCGCGAAAAAGTCGACGTGTAAAAAAAGGCTCATTGTTATACAGACCGGTCGAAAAAAAATCGCCCAGTATGAATAATTCATACGACCGCCTTGGCAAAAATAAACATTCGCATGTGTATACACATGTGTGGAGTATTTTAAACTGTTTTTACCTTTTTCGCTCCTTCACGCTATTATACGGTTATGGATTTTGATGAGGAGTTGCTGCCTTCTGGTTTTGTGGGAAAACAGAAGCGAAACACGACACCTGGTGACAGGAATCACATGTGATTTAATTCTGTATAATCTGTCACATAAGCAGAAAGCCTGGGAGAAAGTGAAGTCTGGTGCCTGATTTCACAGCAATAAGGCTTTATAAAAGAGAATAACTTTCTCACTGAGGTTTATAAAGCTTGATTTAGTGGGAGCATCTTCTTGAGTTGCTCTGTCACTGGTTTTTCCTAGAAGCCGTCTCACAAAACTGTCCCTGTGAATACTGCAGCCTTCAGGCTTGTTGTATTACCTAACTAACTAGACAACCTGTAACAATAAATGCTGATTGGTGATGAGCCACCAACCAACATATTGCCCATACCAACCAGCTGCTCAATCGGATTGCATGAGACAAGGGCATGTGGGTGCGTGCGTGCGTGAGTCTAGCTAGCCGTCAAGAAATGAAAACAGGACAATATTGGTTTAATAAAGAATTATTTCATATACACAGGGTGAATCAAGCTCAACGCCTCGGAGCGTTGTGACCAAACGATACAATTTTCGAAAAATAAACTTTGCGAGTGTTTGTAGGTTGAATTGGACTATATTTTACAAATGATGACTTTCATACAGAGTGTCTAATAAAAGCGTGATATATCAAAGTTATGTTTTTTTAAATGGAACACCCTATATATTATTGCATATTTAGATTTTCGGGTGAATTTTGGCGTGACTTTATGTATCACACATGGGACTTTAGGTGAACCGTTTAGGTGCAACTCACAATTTTTGGTATAAGTGGGTATCAGGAAAAAATTGAATATCGCAGCGATTATAAATCTTAGAGGGCTGTGACTTTGCCTTGTCACTAAGCATAGAATGCGCCAGCTTGGGCTAGGCGGTCAAGTTTGAATTTCATTTGTACTTGGAGAAATCGGTAGATTAATTAAGGAAACTTCAATCAGTGATAACGTGATTTTTTTCAAATGGTAGTGCTTATTTTTTTATACGATCAAATGTGCAATTTGATGGGCTTTCTAAAAATATTATGTTCTAAATATCCATCTCTAGTAGTTTTCCGAGTAGTTTTCATTCAATTTCGAAATTTCAATCAAAATCGGCGTTTTTCAATTTCCCAACCTATAAACAAACTAGCAGGCCATGAAATATAAACAAAAACGTGTTCAGATAGAAGAAAACAACCGTAGCAAAAACATCCAGGAGAACCAGAGTAAAAGGACAAAATTATAAAAATTCCCTAAAACAAACCAACTCTAACCAGAAACAACGGCGGTAATATATCTACAGTCAAAAAAAAGCGACATAACGACAGAAATGTATAATTTTTACAGCCTACTAGCTACTGCAATATACTAGAGATAAAAATTTTCCAAAATCACTAAGAACATTGAAATGAAAGCAAAACTTTCAGCGATTGTTGCCTTCAGTCTAATACCTTCAGTACGCAATTTCACATTTAATGGTACAAAAACAGTAGTCATTTCCGGCAAAGTCAAAAGTGATAATACCTCTGACTATATGACTAGTCCTTTAAATTTTTTCAGCATCTGTTAGCAAGATCGCACAGAAAGTAGTACTGACACATCATACTTTAATTTTTTGCCAGGTAAATTATTTTTATTAATTTGAGCAGATTTTTAATTCATTCCTCATTTTCGTCGATCTTGCTTATGGGCACTGAAGAATTTGCAGAACTCCAGTCAGAGGTATCGGTTACTACTTTTTTAAATCATTAAATGTGAAATTTTATTCTGAAGCACCCCGAAGATGGATGGTGCTCCAGAGAAGTCTTGATGGTGGCACCCCAAAGAAGTTTTGACGGTGGCGCCCCGAAGAAGGGTGGTTTTCTCGGCTACAACATAATTGCACATACAAAAATTGTCTTACAGAGACATAGCTGTTTTAGATGTTGACTGCTCGAGTTTCAAAGATCAAAAGGGAAGAGGTATGTGTTTCGATACAAAAGCAAAGATTGGTAGAGAGAGAGAGCACACCCCCACTCATTAGATTTTCGCAAAATGTGCGCGCAGATTGTATAATATAATGATACTTCCAGCTGAAAGAAATAGAGATGGGAAAAGGAAGAAGTTACTGGTATAATGAGGTTAATGGTTGCTAAAAATAGAAGTTATAAACTATTTGTGTATGGTAGCCAAGTGAATAATATAAAAATAATTTTGAAAACGGGTGAACCGTTACAAACTCAATCCAGCAGCCTAGACCGTTCCGTTAGGTTTTGCAGTTTTACAACTGGTCCTGGTCTTCTGCTTAATGTACCCACACCATTCAATGAATGTCGGCAGCAATTTTGGCAAATGCTCTCCTGAGTAGAGAGTATGAAAACCCAGTCGCGTCCAGTCTCTGATGTTTCTCAACCATGAGTTTTTTCTGCACCCTGGCCCCCTTTTTGCCTTCGATTTTGCCTTCTATTATTAGTTTCAGAATGGCATATTTACTACTCTTCATGATATGTCCTGGTACTGCGTTAAAATCTCTTGGTTCTAGCTTATGCTTGCCAAAGTATTCTTTCCCGTAATCTAGCGCTTCGTACTCACGCACAAAAGGCTGACTGTCCCTCTACCAAAATAGTCTGTAGTCGGGGCCTTTATTGTATAGCCTCATCTTCTACAGTTGTTCCTTCAGGCAAAAATGTCCTGTAAAGAGATCAGTTATTGCACGAAACTGATTCCTTTTCAAAGGAAGCAGTTCTTCAACGATTTTCTTGCGAGGAGCTTTTTTTGACCTCTGGGAGCCACCAGGACGGAAGCCTTTCAGGCCTATTGTTCTATAACTCCCAGAGGGGGAACGGTACACCGCCAGCACCGTCGGAATGATGCACAATCATCATCCCGGATGGTCCGACGGGGTTCCCCTGTCCAGTTCTTCCGGTCGATCATCCAAAGTGCCGGCCGCGCAAAATGCTCTGCTCAGCGCTCGTGTGGGCGACACCTACAGCCGGTCGAAACTAAATGCCCAGTGTCTGTTCAGTCACCACTACTGAAGGCAGACGTTGTTCATCGCGTAGCCACGTGGGTCCCCTGCGAGGAACTTTGATGAATGCTTTTCTAAGTCTATATCCAAGCATCAAGAACTAATAGTTCTTGCGTCGGTGTTTCACCCATTCCTTGACCTGCAGGAGTCTAATTGTGCTTTCAAGCACACCAAAGATAAGTCCTGCGCCAATATACAAGGCAGATCATCATTTTCTTGCAAGCTCTTTTTCATTACATTCTAATGTTAATCTGTTGTGTTCCGCCAACCTACCCACCTCTTAAAATTCATAGGCCCATAAGTCATTTTGGAGCTTTCTACATTTCCGAATTTGGTTCTTTTGCTCTTGTGTAAAATTTGATCATTTTACATATACTCAGTAGGGAAATTTTTTAGAGCCAAGGTGATGTCTGGCCTCAAGGAACAGTTTTCTAGCATATAACGTAGATACTTACACATTAGGAATACCTGTACTCTATCGTCACTCCATATGGAGCACTATTTAATCCCAGTCTAATAATGCCACGTAATACTTTAATAAGATTACCTGCTCACGCTGATTTCCCTCTCCACCCATGTATGCATACGTTCATGGAGATTGCCTCCCAATCAACATTGCACGTCAAATGGCAGAACACTGTGTCTAGATTAGATATTCACACGAGTGCTTTGTAGTTCAAACTGCATCTTAGAGCCGTTATAATTATCGTTTTACTGTACTCGATCATAAGTGCAAGTAAGTCTGATCACCATAATGTTTAGTATTTATCGGTACAAGTGTGTCAGGTTTACAGTATTCTCAGGTTGTGTGTTCAACTATGATATAAAATTGTCCTAAGATGCCAAGTAAGTTCGATATTCGCTAATCTGCTAATCACTAGTGCTATCACTTAAAATATGTCTCTAAGCTCCCACAAACTGGTTAGCCTAAAAAAATGTTCATAGCTATCACTAATTAAAATTTTAAAAAATTATCCTTTTTTCAAAATTCATTGACGTGTTGACAATATGCAAGAAGTTTGTCTACATTTTTCTGGTCCCTTTCATGCAGAAACCGCGTACAAAGAGATAAGTTGGTATGGATCATTACGCTTAACTTTTAAGCACTTGAAATGTATATTGAATTGCAGACCATTTTGTTGCAAATATAGGAGTGCCTGCGAAAATCTGTCCATAAAAAATGTTGTGAGATATTTCAGGCGATAAACTGGAGCTAGCAAGTGAGTGCCTACACGTACTATGTTTTTATTAGAAAGTGTCAACCTTTTATGAACATTTTTTATGTCAACCATATTGGTAGGCGTTTACAAACATATTTTAGTTGGGAATACATAATTTTACTTTCCACAGTTCCCACACCGATTGGTGAGGCGAGTATTGTGATCGCGAAAATTTTCAATTTTGAGATAATACACTTTTTGGGCGTTTCATGATGTCTACATAACGAAAATCCACGTCACTCGTCTCCGTCGGTCTGTCTGTTGGCGTTCTTCTAACGTCGTAATCTCAGTAACCGCTGCATGGATTGTGATGAAATTTGGCCAGCAATATGTTGTGGGATCATAGTAGGTAATGTTCCTATAATTTTTGAAATCATTGTAAGAGGGGCGGAGTAATTAGCAAAAAAACGAAACATTTCAAATATTCCTTATACTTCGTTTTTAGGCGTTTTATGGGTCCTGACCATTTTCTACTTTTTTTTGGTGGGGGTGAGTTTGGGGTGGTTGGGGAGTCAGGGGTTGTAAAACTGAAAATTTTGTTTTATTCATAATGGGCTGTCCATTGACCAGTAAATAAAAAACCTAGCGTCTTAATATACTTTTTAGGTCCATCCGAATATAGCCTTGCTTATTATAAAAACCAAGGGACTTGAATTTGTGATGTACACATACGAGTATTATTTCAGGGTCTCCATTGCGTAATGCGAAAGTTATTGAATTGATTTTAATGAAATTTTGACATAGTATTACTACCGCGGCGAGAATGGAAAACCCGTATGTTTTAGAAAAAACGTGTCAGTGCAGCGGCACAGTAATAGTGAAAAAGGCTAAAAATATCAAAAAGCTCTAACTCCGTTTTTAGACGGTTTGGAGACTACCGATCGTTTAGCATCATCCAGTTGAAGGATGCAGAAAAAAATGTGGCGTCCTACCTTCTAAGGAGGGAGACGTAAGAAATTATTTACGAGAGGATGCCTTTTTGCGGGGGGTGGGCGATAATTTGGTTGCAAGGGGATTTCAGACTATATAGCTTAATGCAATAGGAAAATAACAACATGGTATCATCATTATATGTGGAAAGTACTGAGTCAATCAAATTGGCTCCTTTTTCATTTGGTAAGCAGTTTAGTGAATGTCGAACTTACTCAACAGATTCTAGTTGATATCTGACCCTATTGAGTACCAAAAATAATGTTCCTGAATTATTAGAATTATTAGATTTATTAAATTGCAACTGTAAATACAAATTACGTATAAACATGGTCAATAAACTATCTATCTGTCCATCTGTTATGTCAACGAAAAGAAGTTTTACTGCTTTATAATAAAATTATTCCAGGTTTGTTTACTAGTAGTTCCTACTGAGTAGTTGGTATTTTAAATTATTAGATACTGCAAATAATACTTCAAACTGCTTAAAGCGTTAGTCGAGCTCAGACACCTAATTAAGTGAAAAGCAAAAGTCGAAAATTCATTTGTCCTTAATTATTTTACTTTATTGGTTGCGTTCAGGGCACTGAGCGCTCTTTCGGAGCGCTTTGCATAGAGCGCTCTGCAAGAGCAAAATACCGAATGTTCCACGTTTAAAGTATCACATTCAACATTGTACATCTTGACATCACAGCATAGTAAACAACCAGCACAACATCTCTGAGGATTTCCTATATAAAAATGGTTCCCACTAAATTTGACCTTGGCATGATTTTACGGCTGTGAAGTTTGGGTAGAGATGCGAAAATGAAAACATCGATACCGGTACCAACTCGATATTTTTTAGCCAAATAGGCGCGTTTGGTTCGTACACAGAATTTTGTGCAATTGATTATACCCCTCAATAATTATATAATTATTTTCGATACCGATACCCTACAAAAGTATCGATACCAGCTTGGAATCGCTCAAAAAGTCATCATCATCTTCATAGTCACAATGTCTTAACAGACATGTTGTGAACTCCTAAAATGCATTTACTCATTTTACGAGTTTCTCCTGGGATATTTTTAAGATCTTTAATGCAGTAGTTTCCCATTTGCTTTCCGCATCCTCATGCTGTTGACCAGATGGTATCTACTGGTTCATCCGTCTTCAGGGGCAATTTCTCACCCCAAGGACAAGAAGGTGTCCTGACTCTTCTCAACTCGTCCTCCCAAAGCTGTTGGTTGAGAAGAGGTTACTGCTTATACCGACAGTAGTTCGGCTCCTTTTAGTCGCCTTTTACGACACGCAGGATATACGATGGGAGATATTCTAACCCGTCCCCACATGGGGAGCTCAAAAGGTATCTAAGATAAAAATACTCGATATTACTGCAGAAGTGCAAGTATCGAAGTATCGTTAGCATCCCTAGAAAAAAATCATCCAAAAGTGGGGATGCGCGTGTACTTCACGCCAACCTGAGTTATTGCGCTGGTTGTTCGCTGATTCGCAACCGCTAGATTAACAGTTTGTTTTGATTGATGCCCCAAAACTATCTATAAATACCGGTGAAGAGTTGAAAATGAATCAAGAAATAATAGCAATAGCTATCGATACCGCCATTAATATTAATGATGTTTTGCCTATTGTGGAAGAGGTTGCGCAACCACTCCTTGATCGCCTGGAAAATAGGATTGGGATGACCAGAAACGTAAATTATTTTGAAAGTGTGACATCTCGGTAGACCGATTTCTTTGCAGTCCATGTTTTGGTCGTTATATTACAAAGTAAAGGCTTGGATTTCCGTTTTTCGGTAAGGTCGGTGGCGCTTACTGCCGGTTGAGAAGTCAGAAAGCAGATGGGTTTAGGTTATGTTTCCCCCGAGGTTTCCCCTCGTTCACCTTTCTTTTTTTATTTATGCATCTGAAAGAATACATATTTTTTAGTCACCGTGCCAAAAATTAGACCTCTGTGAAGTTTCTAAGTCTCTCAAAAAAAAACTATAAAGATGAATGCCGGGCGCTTTTTCGATACGCTGTCGTGACGTCATCAGTTACGTTGACCGCGGCTCTGCGCACATTTTAGAACACAAAAACTACCACCAGTCACAATCACTGACAATAGATGTCACAATAACACAAATACATACATCGAACGTAACTACGCGACGAGTCGTGATGATCACAAAACATATATACTGAGTGATGATTTGAAATCACATGCGAACATGTCTGCTTACGTCACAGTTAGGTGTTGGCGCGCTTGGATTTCGCGAATTCAAATGATTATATTAGGCGAACGGAGCATCCTACAAGTATGAAATTTTCAGAATCATGTTTTTTCTGTTTAAGCCTTATTTTAGGCACGTCAAAATTGATTTTAAAAATTTTGTGAACAAGCCCATTGTCGTTACCCAAATCGACCTGCTACATAAAATGGCGTCCGCTCAATAAGTAGCGGGGCGTTTAGTGACTCTGCTACGTGAAGGCTCCGGAGCGCTCGACAGCGCTCATATTCATTTGAGCATACGTGAGCGTATACCTAGAGAAGCTTCCATTTTCGGACACGAAAAATATTTTTGTACGCAATTTCTTATTTCAGGATTACGTCAGCACCACCGCCTGTCACATCAAAGCAAAACTTGATGTTTTATGGCTGCTTTCATCCCTTAAGTGTGTCACCCCTTCCACTCAACCTTGTCAAGCGATAATGCACGCGATTCTGGCGAGAAACGCGTGAAAAAAGTCAAGAATTATGATGTGTAAAGTAAAATATTATGCGAGCGGTGCGATAACAATCAGATGGATACCCTTGTGGGGAGCGAGTGACGTTGGATGAATGGCGGCGGCGATAGTACGAAAAAAGGGGGGATACGAAAGAGAAAAGTACAGTAACGGACAAAGGTTTCAACCCAATGCCGATTTTAACACTTAACCCTTAAGTACTGAGCCTTATTCAGACAGACTACGCGTGTTCTTTTAGGGCCGGTTTCACAATGATGGGTTAACTCAAGGTTTTGTGTTGACCGGAGGTTAACCCTATATGTCGTGTTTCACAAATGGTGGTTTTCGACCCTCATTGAGGTTAACTTTGAGTTAACTTGACCCCAAGAAATTCTTGAGTTAATCCCAGGTTTGCGATGACGCATGCGCACTAGGTTATGTCACTTCGGTTTTGCTTCTTTCTAGGCGTTTGAAGTTTCATATTTTATCGTTTACCTTAACGCTTTCTATCGTTCTTTTTATTTGAAATGGATGGTTATGATGTAAATGCGTATAGCAGTGATGAAGAAGCAATGAGACTAAGAATATTTCGACCTAGAGTCAATTGTTTTGAGGAATATGATGACTCCTTGGTCTTTTTTAAATTTTTGTATTTTTCTTTCAGCGCCTTTACAGATCTGCGGCTATTATTTACACATTTGCAATTAAATTCTTCTCTTATCTTTTCCCAGGCGTTATTTTTTTCGCGCCCTGTTGTTGCACCTTTTGTTTTGCATTCTAATACATGCCTGTACTTTTCTACTAACGAAATGAACAGATATTCCTCATCTTTTGAAAAGTTGTTCGCTCTTTTCGGTTTTTCCATGCTGACATACCGGTACATTCATGGCTATTATTTGAAAAAGGCCCCAGAAACAATTACAACGCCAAGCAGTCCAAACATCAACCCAACATAAAAATCTTTAGTCTACCCCAGACACCAAATAGCTACGAACGAAATGAAACAATGTCAGTAGAAAAAACCAAAACGAAGTTGGAAATTGCATGGAATTGACAACTCAACGAACTCATTCTTTGACAGTCTTGTCAGAAAAACACAAAACACCAGCACGAAACACCTAACGAAGGGAACAAGAAGAAGAAGAATTTTAAAAATTGCGGACGTAGTACCACCAACCGCTAAAAATAAAACACAACTTGCGGTCAGTTAACCCTACGTCACTTAATGATTGCCAAACAAGAGGTGTTCCATTGTTCGAGTTAACTCGCAGGTCGAGGTAAGTAAACCATCAGAGTGACCACTGACTGTGAAACTGGGCCTAAATATATATACCTTTGTTGTTTATAGTGTGAAGAAGTTTTTTTCTGTATATTCTAAAATTAAGACATCGTAACTACTCTACCTTAGCAACAGCAGTCTGGGTCAAATAGTGCCGATGATATCCGAATTCGAAGATAATGCGTCGACTAGCAGACGAAGGATCAGTATGAGCGTAACCCTTTCTGCGTATAGTCAATATACTGATCCCGCTTCTGAACACACACTGGAAAAACGAAAAATATGCTGCATTTGTGCAAGTAGCAAGGGAAGAATGACTAAACATCTCTGTTATGTGCAACAGGCCGATATTGCCTCTAATGCACGAAAATAGTATGTATACGTGTCGTCGAAGGTTTTTGACCTGCGTCAAATTTTGTCACTTTTACTGTATGTTTACTGTATGAGCCTAGTTACCAAAAGTTTTGTTCCTCTTTTTGCATTTTCTTTTATTTGTTTTAGTGACAGTTTAGATGTAAAATGAAAGCCACGCTTAGTTTAGTTTTTTCTGTGTTCCCTTTTATTTGGAAATACAACTTTTTAAATTTTTTTCAACACCATAACATAATAAGTGTTCTACCAAAATCATATTATGATATTTTTTCCAATTCATGGCATTTCTGTTATCTCGAAACATGTATTAAATTCATGTGACAAGTTCCAGTGATGTCGCATTAATTATTTTGCATAAATATCAACAACAAGTTTGCGTAGTCTGACAGACGGAGGCTCAGTGGCTGGACTATGTCCTAAATCTGATATATCAGTACTCAAGGGTTAAGTACTGACATGTGGTTTGTCAGACAACTGGTAATTTTAAATTTGTCATAATTATTTTATTAACACTATTTCGCAATTCTAGCGTTGTATACTGCAATTGGGCAATATAGCTTTTATATATGGACGACATACACACCATTACTGCTTATAAGTATCTGTGGTTGGAATCGAACGAATGAAAGAAGGTGAGAGGGTTTCTGGTGACGATAACCACCCAACGAAATGTCAATATAGATGGAATGGCCCCTTCCCATTTAAACAATGTACAGTCTTTGCGGACGACATAAGAAAAGGAGGTCAGTGAGAGAGATGAAGCTCGACAGGGAAAAAGCATGGATAAGAAAGAGAGGTTAGTGAGAGGGATATAACTCGTCATGGAAAAAGCACAGCCACCTATCTCCTAACCAGCTATGTAGCGCGTCGGCAAATCTACTACCGTCTGCCCTGAATAGCGCTATCTCATTCTAGCGGCAAACCAATGCACGCATGCCCCTTCCATCTGTGTTGACATTTCCTTGTAACCACCACTGCATAGACCTACAAGCGGGCCCTTCTTGGACCTCTCCTTACCTTAGTTACCAAGTTCAACCGATACCACAAAGATGCTGGGCCTTGGGTATTGCCCATCTTATGTCTTCAGGTTCAGTGACATAAAATGTGCGCCGAGGACTCTTCCTCCTCGCCACAACGTGCACACCTCGGGTCGCTTGCTACCTCCATCACATACAAGTGACAGCAGGCCCACAAGTAACCTTAGCCGTCTTCTGTCCAGTGAGAGATAGTACCGCCTCACCTTGGCAAGAGGTCCTAAAATAAGTTTTCTAGCTGGGCAAGTATGTTCAGAGATTGCTATTCATCTCATAAGTCGTTGACCTCTGTTCTCCTTCTAAATCTTTAGTTGGGAAGGTTTAAATGAAAATTGAGCTTAGAGCAGATTTATCGAAATAGGTTCGTTGCAAACTAGCAAAATAGAGAATATTGAATTTTAAAAGTCAATATAGCGTGGTTCTTGGTGCATGATCGCTGTAGAAAATTATAAGGTATGTTTAGTATGGCCAACGACAAAAAAAATAAAAGACAAAAAATATTTGTCAGCTTTGTCCAAAAAAATCTGCATTCGATAAGCGGAAAATTTTGAGTAATAGACGAAAAGATCATCATATTTTATTCTTACGACATCACTTGTGCTCTCTCTTTCACAGTTTTTTTTTAAATAAGACCAAATCAAAATATCCCTTGGTTTGAGAGCCCGACATGCGGCCACTAGCATGAACAATGGTAATACGAGACTAAATATAAGATTTAAATATTTGAACCGAAAAGAGAAGAAATAACGTGACTGTCTTTGTGAGTTGCTATCTAATAATCAATTGTTTTCTGTCAAAAGACTAATGCCTTTGCTTTTATTTATATCAAATGACTGAGCAAAACGCCTGACAGACATAATTCCATTGTAACTAAAGCTCACAAATAATTTTTTTAGCTTCGTTCCACAGACGAAGGGTCAGTGACAATGTCTAATAACAATTGATACCCAGTACTTAAGGAATGCCTATTTATTCATCTAATTACTTATTCGATTATGCAAACATACAACAGATACAAAATTTATACGTATATCCGCAAACCATACACGTTAATACGTAAGATTGTAAAACATACAAGACAGACTTCGAAACGAAATAAATAAACGACATATCTAATAGTTAATAAGGAGTTTTTGGACCACCAGATATAACAATTTTCGTGGCTATCGTTATTCCGAGAATAACGCACATATGGACGCTGTGATAAGATTGGGAGGCGTCATCAGGAAGGAAAGAAAATGCAACATTGGTATAACCAGGAGAATACAAAGTTCAGCTCAAACTATTTTTAAGGCGGATTCTGACTGTTCAGTTTCACTGAGGGCCGGTTTCTCAATGTCCAGTTAAAATGTCAGAGAGGTATCTGCCAGATAGCGGTGCTATGGATACAACTGTCAGATAAGATTTACGTGACTTCGTAAGTTTAGCCTTCGATTGTTTAAACAATAGTTTTCTAACAGTTGCTGTTATCTTGCAGATAAATATTTAACTGGACATCGAGAAACCGGTCCTGAATCAGATTAACTGATTCAGCATTATGGTACGCGCACATAAATCGGCATCGGACGGACGGTACGGATCGGAGAAAATTACTTTCTATTAAATTTAATGGACCATCGCACATACGTCGGGACGGTAGGCATCGAATTTTCAAAATTCGGCGAAAATATAGCAACTAGAAATAAAGCCGGCTGATGCGTGCCGATACCGACGTATGTGCGATGCTGATCGGCGATTGCCGAGGCACCGTCAGCACTTTTCAAGTTTCCACCTGTACTGCCTGCAGCATGCAGATCATTTGCATATTTGCAACTGATTTCCAATTCTTCCGACGATTCCGATCAGATATTTGCGATACCCTAATGAAAAATCCGTACCGTACCGGCCGGTCCATCCGTACCGTCCGTCCGATGCCGTTTTATGTGCGCGTACCATTAATGAAAGCGACGTTTGTTCTTACTGTTCAGTTTTCATGAATCATTTTAGCCGATTCAGCATTCATGGAAACGACGTTTCCATAATCTTGAAGTGCTAAAACTGATGACTCTCATGATGAAAAAAATTCTCGCACGTCAGTTTGACGTTTGTATTTATTTTTCAATACTGATTCAGCCAAAATGATTGAAAAGTAGGACTGGCTTTCACTTTTACTGAAAGAACAAACCCACTGATCAGTTTTAATGAAAAGGTGTTCTCACGTTCATTATCTGGTCAGTATCACTGAATCAGTCAAACTGATTCAATGAAACCGAACAGTCAGAACCCTCCTTTAAACACCGGCTGTATCCTTCACCCAAGAAACTACATTCTTTGCATAGGAAATTATCACGGGTATTTTCGTTATGCACCAAACTAAATATTGCATTAGATTGTAGATTAAGGTTCAATAGACTATACAATCAGTATGTTTTTGGGTGGACTTTCATTACAGCGAGGCATCAGCGAATTGTATTTTCAAAAATGTAACTAAATTTACATTACTCTTATTTGCGAGTAAACCTCAACGTTGTCAGTATATTTATATAAACTCAATTTTAATATTTGTTTGAACGCATATTTTTTTCTCTGACCATTGTAGAAAGACCTGAAGATGGAAATAAACTTTGTGGAAAGCTTGGCAGTTAACATCTGAATCTTCTTTATGCAGGGACCTGTTTCTTTTCAAAACTATTGGCAACAATCCCAGGATTTTCATTTCTAATAAATTAACAGTATGTTCCACATAACCTGGACACCAAACAATTTTAGCACCTTATTTTCCTGGAAGTTCTACAGTAATAAACCCATCTACTATATTTCATCCCACTAATACGTATCAGATGTTCCTAAACACCTTTCACCTCCCAATTGGCATTCAAAAACCAGATGTTCATTAACACCCCATCTGATCATTTCTCTTAATATAGTTAGCAACCACCGGTGTAATTTCGTTGTTCTGTAATTCTATTAATGTCGAAGCGGCGGCGTTAATGTTCCGAATAGGCGGGGCGCGAAACTGAAAAATGGAAAAACGGCCTAATAGCGACGTTCAGACGAGGGCGGTAATTCTGAAATATGCCAGTTGTCTTCCGTTTGTGGGGGTGCAACAGCGATAACTCCAAATTATCATTTGCATGCACCGAAGGTGAAAGTCGATTTTCGTAGAATGAGGCAGTTTTCACTTTGTTAAACTCTACAGCTGAAAGTGATACGTTTCTTAGCTACCCGTGTAACCCGGAAATATTTTACAGAGTGAAATATAAGAGTGGGCGCCAGTAAAGATCTGCCTGTGCGCCATCTGGTACCCGAATGTAGCGGCAAACTAAAGAAAATCGCTGCTAAACAGCAGCAGACTTCTTGGTGGAACGCCACGGCGCGTTCGCTTGGCCTGACCAGAAGAGCGCGCTTCTATATTATGCTACTGCACATGAGAGTCGATATACGAGGGTTGCTCTATATCTCCGTCAATCCACCAGTAAGCAGGCAGCTGTCTCACGCTTATTAGCGATCATTAGTGCGCCATAGGTTGATTGACGGAGATAGAGAGCATCAAAATTTTCATGTCTACCAAACATGTGAAGCATGTGAGAGTAGGCGACAGAAAACAAGAGCAAGAGCGACCCTCGTAAAGTGAAATATATCTTATTATTTGCTACGTACCGCCGACAATAGCTCGGTAACAGTTAATCATGATATAGCTTGGTTGACAAAATTTATAATAAATGCTGGTAATTATTTTTAAGTTCTGCAAACAGGCATTTTAAATAAAAATGAGCAAGTAAAATATAATCATCGCATAGTGCAGGTTATTTTTGGTTTTTCTTGTTGATTGTACTTTGCTCTGTTATGAAACGTAGTGGCAGGTAGGCGGCAAACACCTTCTTATTTAAGTGGCAATAACTTGGTTTAGTTTAACGGAATAAAGGGCTACATTTCAATTAAAAGGCTTCTCCTTACCTTACTATCTGTTGCATAAAAATGATCCAAGTTGTTTTTGCCATGGTTGCCAGAGGGCGCTACCTGATATGACGACAATTAATATTGAAACGGTACGTTATGTCGTTTTTATAACTTGTTATTCACAATTGATGGAACCAAAAGAATACGAGCTGAACAAAAGTAATGTTGTCAACTTTTTGACAAATCTATTGCAGGCTCACAAATTGTACTAAGATCATTGCGTGCATAATCTGTGAATAAGAGTCTCTAATCCTCCATATAGTGCCCAAACCACTTGGATATATGCATGCCTTTGTTCACATCAATTGTGGTAACAAGGTATAAAATAGTTGAATTAGGGGACGACACTTTTAATAAGTCACCGCAAAATTCAACTTCCTAACTTTTCCAAACGGATATAATTATAAATTAAACAAGTATTGTGACAAGTGTCCTATGACTATCAGAAACAATCAGCGCCCTATAAGGATACAGCCTCAATCACAATATTTTAGTACCAATTCGACAGATAGTACCCAAGAGAGGCCAATTCGAAGCTGCAATTTAGACTTTCTAAAATAACCATCAACTGGCGAAGTAGGCACTTATAAGTGATGTACCCAATTTTCATAGTAACGCAATTTTTAGAAGAAACAAACACAGATAAGTTTTAGTATTTAATTGATTACTATTATTAATTATTACACGTCAATTTGACTAGACTCAGATCAACTCAACTCAACAAGCAGTGATAATAAGAAAAGATCAAAGTGAGTAGGTCTTAAAAGTTAGAGCCAATCAACAGCAAAATATAATAAAATAAAGATTTTATTTTTGTCACACGCCCACTACACGAAATGGTGTGTTCTAACGAACAAAGGTCTATATGCGAACTATTTCAGTATTTTGCTTTGGAAGTTAAAACATTTTTACATCTACTGAGAGTACGTTGAAGAACTTAGATCCATAATAAAAAAAAATTCTTTGCGTGTTTTTCAAACATGTCAGCTTCTATTCGGTTGTTGGACTAGGTGCGATATTCAACTTCTTAAAACTTTTTTGTCTGAGACATTGATAGACAGAAATATGCTTTATGTTGACCTTCTTTGTTTCTTTGTGAAGTAGCTGTGTGAAAACTGATTTTTCTTCATTAAATATTATTTATTCTCAGTAACGTATTCTTAATTCTTTATAAGTTTTGTTTGTAATGTTGTTGTAACGACTACTCTCCAGATTGTAATACAGTATTTTTAATAACGGAAGTTGCAATGGCATTACACATCATGACTGAAGTCTGTTATGGACAGAAGACTAAAATTTACTTACTAAAATCCTCACACACATATTTAAATATCTTATAATGATCAAAATTTGAAGAAATAAAACCAAAGATTAAAATATTATTGTTGAAATGTTCAATTTACAGACTGTATGCATCCACATAACACATAAGGTAGAAGTATACCTAGATAACATAAAAACAATAATAGTAAAAATATATAGTAGTGAGGCTAAAATCGATTGGCTATGCTAAGACAGGTGCATATCCTTATTAAAAATGACTAGATTTCGGACTCAAAAAGATATTGTAGTGCTTCAATTTAGGCAAGGAGCGAAGTATCCTTCAGCTGCTGTGTCAATTTTACTAAGAATAAAATACGCTTCATGGAGTCTGTCAAAGAAATAAAAAGTTTAACAGCATTGTATTTGAAGCTTCGACTGAATAAGGTAGTTCTCCCTTATATGAACATTGTGTGCTGATGATCGTAAGATCAATTTATTTCTAAAGTAACTAGGTGCTGATGTTTCTGAGTTCAAAAAAATATATACTTAAATAAATTTCGTGGTCGTACTTTCCAATATTATTTAAAAATCTACTGCAGGTATTTTGCATCACATACGTACAACCTTTTTTTATCGTATACTACAAGATTGCCTTCCCACTGTGTAACTTGTTGAATACTCACCTGCTAGTGAACAGGAAGTAAGAGCGTGGGGAAAAATGGCAAAATGGACGTTGCATAAATCATGCACATAGATAATGGATCCTAGTGTCCTAGGATCCTAGAATCCTAACAAGAGACAAGTCAAGTAACTTGAAAATTAATTCAAGTAGTGAAACCCTACTTAATTTTATCCACAAAACGTTATCTTGCCACCGTATAACTTGCTAAATTATACAGTATGCCCATTATGTATGAAATATAGTACATATTTCAGTAAATAATGATTTTATAAAAAAAATTTATATAACAGTTGTTTGATATCGTATTTCCCATAATACGGCAGTATGCAGTTGTTTTTTTTTGGAAAACAAATAAGTAACGAAAAATACTGTTTTCTTTTGATACCAATATACTTTTTTATTAGGCTCATCCGATAGGTACTCTTTTCTCTTCTCAACGACTCAATTACAAAAAAATGTGTCAAAAAATTAAAACTTTGGTAAGTTTATCACATCAGTATCATAATTCTGAGTATGCAAGTAGACCAGTAAATGTGACAAAAACTTATTGTCATATCTCAAAACGTCTAAGATTGTTAATAAGTTGTTCATCGAAAATTAGAAATGGTTTATTTAACTGAATATAAACCTATAGAAATGTTGATTATAGTCGGTTATTGGCTGAACGAACACAAGTTTCTACTTCTGCATGTGAAATTTTCAGTGTCATCCAAATCGAGAAACCATCACCCACTCAGTAGTTAGCAAGACTTTGAAGCGATTTAGGGACACAGAATCTATTTGTATATCTCTCGGGTACATAGTTACTAGATTAATGTTGTTGAGGTAATAAACTTAACACAGTTTTTCTTTAATTATTTTCAAACCCATTGGAAAGAGACAAAAATACCTGTCAAATTAACCTAATGAAAGGGTATACTGGTATTTTAAAAAAACCAAATGTTGACCATTACTCATTTGTTTCCTTATACAAAAACAACTAATTACTGATAATACTAATACTAATAATATAATGGGAAATGAAATGTTAAACAATTTATATACTAAAAAATTGTTCTATACAATCATTATTTACTCAGAGATGTACTATATCCCATACATAACGGGCACCCTGTATAGGACACATGATATGAACGATCAATCACACCCCATCCCAATACTCACTTGCTAGTGCACAGGAAGTAAGAGCGCGGGGAGCAAAATGGATGTTGCATAAATCATGTACATAGATCACGCGTACCATTCCAAAAGTCCATTTCTGCAACCAGTAGGTACCATGCATGACACGTTCAACTTTATCATCATTAATAACCCCTAGGATCCTAATAGGATCGCCGCCGCTTTGTGTTGCGGCTGCAGTATGTATGTTGCCATTACACCCTTTCAAACTTTACGTTAAATACGTGTCCCTATTAATATCGATAATTCCCGGTCTGTACGCCGGATTTCCGTAGTATTAGTTCACTGTTGCCATGGGCGCACACATCTACATTTTCGCTGCTTCGTACTACTACACTATTGACTTTCTGAACATATCGAGGATGATTTCTTTCACTTCCTTTGTCGGTGCGTTGCGAAGTTTGCTGCATATTCCCTGAGTTCCAGCACGTCCACTTGAGCCAGCTTCAGCCTCTATAGTAAAACTAATAGTGGTGTAACTCGATAAAAAACGTCAAACGTGTAACGCAAAGGGTAAAGGGAACACTTACTAAATGCTAATCCCTTGTTTTGCGAAAACCGTCGGAAAGATTTAAGAGGAAGTGAATTATTTAAATACGTTCTATAGTTAAGGAGGTTACATGAGAAATTAAGCTTACTGATTTCAACTGTTTCTAGGAAATTTAATATATGAGACACTACAAACCAATGGACTTGAATTATCACGACTGTCAATATTTTATTATTTTATTCCAATTTTATTTCCCTTATCACTTAGGGCTCGCCAAAATTGTTTATCAATGAACAAATTACTCTGAAGTTATAAACGGTTAGCATTGCTGGTTCATAATTTCAGCTTGTTGCTTTGTTAAATTACCTACGTACCTGATATTTAACATTGTATACCGTGACACTGCTCTCCAGACTAGCGGTCTGGACGCATCTACACGTGCCCAACTGTCCAATCTGCTTTTAGGGATGACGCATAACAGTTATAAGAATTGACAGTATAGGTGTCAGAACTGGCGAACAGACCATGAACAGACTCCGAATGTAGACATACCAAGAAGAATGTGTGTCACAGAAGGAACCACTTGAATTAGTAATTAACAAAGCGTTCCCACTGTAATGTAAACATTTTATCATTTTTAATACACGATGTTCGCACACAACACTTTAAAGTGCGTATCCACCAACGAACTTATTGGGAACATGTTCGTGGTAGTTCGCGTACGATTTTCGAGTAGTTCGTGGTAACATTTAAATGAAATCTGATTCTAAAATTTAAGCCTTATTTGCCAGAAGTTCGTTCAGTATTCCATTTGTCATTCAAGGGTCAAACCAACAAATGCGGTGTTAACGGAAATGTCTTTTTATTACTATAATAGACCAAATTCTCACTTGTGTGACATATATTGATAAATTATCCCAATCTCAGCGACACCCTCAACAATACTGCTCAAGTATGTTATGCAAAAAACAGAATACCATGCAGTAGTGCCAATTTTATGAGACAATACGATGGGAGTGGCTTTAAACATTTTTTTTTTCGACATGCACCTACGGATCCAAAATTTATTAAAAATTCGTTTTTGCGGTATTTTTCCAATGTGCTACAACTGTTTTATCCAATTGTTTTATGCTTAGCACCCCACGAACATCACAGTACATTGAATATTTAGACATGCCCTATATAATTTGATTCTATTTTACAAATAGTGACCGCAGGTATTGGGTCTAAACTGGTATGAGGGAGAGGTGAGGAATTTAGCAACTCCAGGTTTTTTGTTATTACCGAGGATATTCGGAAACCCAGCAGTAGAAAAAATTTTTGAGCACCCCTGAACGGAATTGTCCAGTCAATTGTCCTTTACGGAGTACCAATGTGACACAGTGCGCTCAAGAGGGAAAAACACCGGCAGGAGCTGGACTATTGAGGGTGGCCAGTGCCTGCTGCACACTAATATAGCCTTGCAAGTGATGACAGGCATACCACCCTTGCATCTATTGGCTGAAGAGAGAAGAGGTATCTACATCTCATAAGCAGATACAGAGACGAGACAGAAAGACTGCAGACAATGGATGACAGAGAAGTGGCAGCAGATATGGTCTCAAACGAAAGAAGTTGCGCAGTGTACAAAAAGGCTGATGCCATATCAGTAAGAGGAAGCTGAGTTGCGCTCACAGAACTACCTGTGTTTCCAGACGTAGGCAGTAACGGCACATGGCACATTCTGCATCAATCGGAGAAGGGGAGGAAGAGCTACCGACGACCAGTGCTGTCATTGTGGACAGCTAGACACGGTCTACAGATAAAAGGGTGAGACTGATGATCTCTCATACCATTATTTGGAAGATCATGGTAAGTAAAATCCTGAGCGCTAAAGAAAGTGAAGAATTTAGAAGCGACTATTAAACCACAAGATCAACCACCTCGGACCAGCCCTACACGCATGTGGTTATGTCGTGTAGAGACGATACCTTAAGCGAAATTGAGAACCAAGGAAAGACGTATTCCCGTGTTAGCAAGGAGGCGTGGCCGCCTGTTCCCTTTCTCCAGTGTGTGTGTCTAAGATGAGGGGCGATGAGTCCAAAAATCCAAAGGTAAGGTCAAAAGGTCCAAAGGTAAGGTCCAAAGGTCACCATAAAAATGAATTTCGCATTTCCAAGCTCCTGACGTTACCTTTAAACCTACAATAATGACTCAAAGAGCAAATTGAAGAAGAAAGCTTGCGCTTGTGCAACTATTTAGCATTTTTTTGATATCGTGTTTGGTTGTTAAATTACAGGCATTTATAGAATGTATGATTTTGCATTGCGAGTTTTTTTGCACATTAAAAAACTTTTTTTGAGAAAATCGAAAATAGTTGTCATTCATTAAGGTCTTAACTGTCGCCTTCTGAAATATTATATATGTAGTTTGAAAATAGAGTGAGTTATGCGAGAAATGTATGTATAAATGTGTGTATCCAGGCCCCTGAAGTGGAAGAAGGGCATGGAGGTAAAAACAGAGGGAACGGCTTTTAACTGGCCGGGCCATGGTGGCATGTCGGATGGACGCAGTTGCGTCCGTTCGACATGACGTTAGAGGACTGGAAACTGGAACAACGTCGTGTGGGCAGATTCTCTCTCACACTTCAGGGTCTGTGTGTGCTTCTATCATTGCGATCAAGCCAATTTTCTTAAGTCCCCGATAATAAAAAAATAACTGAGAATCTGTTGGAAGTACTACAATCAATCGACATCATTTTTACTCTCAAACATTAGCAGATATGTTGAACGAAAGTGCACACGCGTACCTATTCGTTCGCCATCTATGACCAAGAGCCCGCTGTAATATTATTAACGGAAGTTTCGAACATATATTAACGCCCGACCACCGTACACCAGTAAATGCCTCTCAATTCCACCATTAATCGAAAATTTAAGCCGAGCTTAAGATCGCAGCCGTGCACTGTACAGGTAAATTAATGCCGAAGCTTTGTCTGCATCGAAAAACACGTATTGCGGATATATGATAGTTGCTGGAACGAACGCGGGTTTACACCGCAGGTGCACTTTAGGCGAGTGTTGCTGAACATTAATAGTGAATAGATACATATGTACAGGATTTGAGAGAACTCTTAAAAAGTTTTGTAAGTTTTATTGCAACTTCTTTGATTCTAGTGTGATTTTAAAAATGATAATGACAAGAAAATGAAAACGGACCACTTCCATACTGGTAATATTTGTGCAGCCCATATCTGTTTTTTTGATTGGGCAAATCGTTATTATATAACGAAAACGCTAATTGTATTGTATGGTAGTTAGGAACAATAGGAAGGAGGGTGAATTCAACTATGAGAGAAATAAGAATAGAGCTGATAAAATTTGGGATATAGTACAAATATTAAGAATTTGTTCTTGGGACCTCAGTAATTGTCCTCAGGTAGGTTTTATCTGGTAGAGGAAAGAAGGTATTGTAGAAACGACAGCAGCAGATGTCGTGGGCAACATAATCTAGATAGCATGTACCTAGGCGATATTACGCGATTCATTTGGGTATAAAGTCATCCGTACTGCTTTAGCTGTCTCATTTTGACAGCTCTAGAATGAATAAATGAATGAAAGCAGGAGAGGTGCTTTCTGGTGACCAGAACCACCAGTGCATAGTCCTACAAGTGCACCTCTCCTTATCCCACCTTATGTCTTCATGTTCAAACACCCTTAAACCTAATACAGTCTACTTCTCATAGCCAAAAGCTTCTCAGCGACATATAATGTGGGCCGAGGACTCTTTCTCCTTGCCACAGCATGTACACGTCGAGTTGCTTGCCACCCCATCACATGCAAGTGACGTCTGAAGGTGTTATGATAAGACAGCAGGCGGCCCGCCAGTTATCTTAGCCGTCTACTGCCCAGTGAGAGACAGAACTGCCCCACCTTGGCCAGAGGTCCGTGAGTAGGTTCTTTAGCTTGAAGGAGATGTCCAGAAATTCCTCTCTATCTCATAAGATGCTGATTTTGCAACCACACTTCCCTTCTCCTTATAATGGTGCCTGCTCCCAACCTCACAGCCGGCTCAGGACGTTATTCCTCGACCCTCGCCTTGCGAGCGCTTTCGCAGTTTCATAACCCGCAAACTCCAGCATGACTTGGCACCCACATAAGTGGCACCTAATGTCTTGCCAAAATGTCATCCAAGACATTTCTACATAGCAGAACGAACCATGATATAACACTACAGGCAGTTAATGCTTTTAATGCTGCTGGGCTGTCAAAGCAAGTCTTTTGTTTTCAATTTTTATTCACCAGCATATGTGATATCATTAAGAAAAGAAAAACATGGACCTTTCCTCTCAGGCTAGTATAAAAAACAGGCAGATCCGTACTTCCAAAAATGGCTTAAAAAAATCTTGTGTAAAGTATTAAAAATTTATCTCGGGTATTTTACAAACGTTCTTCTGAGATTTAGAGTAACCAAGCTATTTAGCAAATACTAATGAAATCTTTGAGCCTTGATGGATGTTCCGTTAAACATAGTGAAACAAAGTTTTCTATACAAGTGGACAAAATTGGAACTCAGTATCGTTTCTGCTACCTCTCCAGCCTTTATCAATTCACAAAATGTCTGAAAACATGCATTTGAGACTGCTCTAGACTACACAATGTGATGTTCAATATTTGGTTGAATTTGTGACATAGTTTACACTAGACATTGTGTGGCATCAATTGGCTTTCGTATTACATTAAGTAATTTTCTCTTCAAGATTTGTATCAACATCCTGAGTATGTAATAGATCCTGTACACAGACCTTTTCTCTCAACTATCTGAATATAGATACGAACTACAGTTAAAGTCGTCAAATCTCACACATCAAGCCCTCTCTGTGAGTAATGTCAAAAACTGAAAATTAGCCTACTTCCTTGGGTTTTGAAATTTGGATATATATCATTTTTCTAGATAATTTGGACTACCTTGACGCCTATTTAATAGACATCAGGTGACTAACTAAGTACATTGCAGACTTAGCTTTTTAGCAGTGATCTGGTTTGACAATCCTGCAAGTCAGGCTTGTCTTGGTTATATTTTTGCGGAATATCTCATAGTTAAAAAATAATGAATATCAGAAATTGCTCCAACATCTAGAAATTTATAGCAAAAATAGTTCATATTGTTATAAATTATCACCAAACCTCAACTGCTCTTCGTTAGTAAAACTAGCAAATAGGGTAGTCCTGTATTACGTCAATTGATGTGTCAAGACACATTTACTAGTTTTGTCACTAGCCGAATAGAAAAATGGTATAAATTTGTATTGCAAATCTATAAGCTTTTATTGAAATTAATCTCTATCAACCGACTCTCGGAAATGAAGGAAGATATTGATAGAACGTGCGCACATCTATCCTTCTACGTTACAAAAAATTGTGGACAGAAGAGTTGCAAAAATGCCGAATTGGTATCAAAACTTTGAAGAAAAGTAATTATTCACCCATACATGCCTTTAAGGGTAAAGCCCAAGTAGTTCTGTAGAGTATATAACATAATCAAAGTTTTTTATTTTGAGCATGTAAATGGAAACTTTTAAGGCTAGGTTAGACTGCAAAGGGTTGCATCATAAAGATTTCATCCCTATTTTCTTGATGGTCAGCCTCTTGAAAAGGCTGAAAGCCTACAGCGCTGTAGAAGCGCTGCGAGAGGATAAGTGTCGATGCACATGGGATTTGAAATGCTGCAGGTTGTAGCCGTCGGGAAATAAATTCTGGTGGCCTTGTCATTATCTGGGAGAGCTCACTCGAGCACCTTCCGTGATAGAATCTGTAAAACAGGGATAGGTCAGCCACCCTTCTTCGATGCTCCATCAGGCTGTGGAGGTCCCCTGTGAGGCTAGGCGTACCGATTAGTCTAATTAGTATCTTGTAGATAGTGCCCAGAAGCTTTAGAGAGTGCTTCGGAGCGTATCCCCACACATGGGAGCAATACTCCAGCGATGGTCGTATCTGCGCCTTGTACAGCAGCATTAGTTACTATGGCGTATACAGTTTCCTACAGCGGAACAAAGCTCCAAGCTTCTGGGATGCCGTTTTGGCAATACTGACGACGTGGTCATGGCAGTGCATGTAATTGTTGATGTTGATTCCCACCAGCTTGATGAAATGTGACCCGACTATTGGGTGCCCCTCCATTTCCACAGTTGGTAAGCCAACGCAAGCGCTTAGAAATAATGTGAAAATAGAGATATTTTACACAATTTTTGATTTAATTTACTATTTATAAACAATTTTCTGTATCAAGCTGGCATATTTACATTGCCTGAGAAATTGGATCAAATCTTGTACAAGAAATTGTATAGCCTAAAGCATTCTACACTCAAGCTAACATAAAGCACTCTCTACAGTTGTGTCCGGAATGTCTCTACAGTTGTGTCCGGAATGTTGAAGAAGTGTTCATACTTCAACAGATGCCATTTGTATGAGAAAGTAAAGTGCAGTGAACGAACATATTTATATCATGATCCCGGCATTGAGAATTCAACAGCAACCCCACTTCTGCCTAATAGAAAAACGTCGACAAGACTCCGACTATTCCATTTATTCTACGTCTTAATCCAGAATGGATGTTTAGGTGACGGTGCATTAGTAAACTATAAAACGGCGCTAGTGGCGGTTTTCTCTGAAGAATGGAATTTTTCACAATGGCGTTTCGCCCGGCGTGCACGGCATTTTTACAGCCCGCTTTCTACCCGAGCCGTAAAAGTTAATGGCGACGTTAGTTCGGGCGGCTGCCGTTGAGAAGTCGGTGCGCGCCTCCGTCATATCTGCCGGCGCTCACGATTTAATCTGAAGGGTTCGGAAAGTCAGCGTGGTAGGTTAGAGGAAGATGGTGGAATAGACACGCAGGGTTTGAGAGTTCGAGCCTCCCCCATGAGGTTTAACTATCAACAAATATCGTGATACTTCGATCGTCTCGAAAAGACATTTTTTTGAGTCAAGGTATCTTCCCAAGAGACTGGAAAACAACTTGCATCCAGCCGATGCCAAAAAGGGGGTCCAAAGCTGATCCAATCAACTATAGGTCTATAGATCTGCTGTATGTAATCAGTAGAGTGATAGAGGAAGGCGTCAACCAAGAGCTCAGGAAATACCTTGAGCTCCATCACTTAATCAACGATAGACGACATGGATTCCGACACCAAATATCAACTGGAGGTCTCTTGGCTTACGCCACACATGTGTGGAGCAAACTCATCTATTCGATTGGCGAGGCTTACGTAGTTGCTCTCGATATTTTACAGAAATTTGATCAGCTGTGACATCTCGCTCCCCTGAACAAGATTCCGTCCTACCGCCTCCCTGTTAAGCTTTGCTGTTGGCTCGCAGACTTCCTCTTAGGTCGAAGAATTTGTCGT
Source organism: Callosobruchus maculatus (assembly GCA_951848785.1). Taxonomy (NCBI): domain Eukaryota; kingdom Metazoa; phylum Arthropoda; class Insecta; order Coleoptera; family Chrysomelidae; genus Callosobruchus; species Callosobruchus maculatus. The sequence continues at coordinate 54,494 of CATOUR010000388.1, forward strand.
AGTAGACGCTCTTTCCTCTTCCTTCCATAATATCAATATTGAGGTTCTGCAGGTATCGGTATTGGCTCCGATTGCTTCTCCTCCAAATCAATGATCTAGCACTACAAACCTAATCCAGAGGTTTGCTTATGACAGTGCTTTGCATGTAGGCATCATGGGCTATAGACCGATCTATGTGGTCAAGCTGGAACGCAGAAGACAGGCAGCGGCTGCTTCGTTTTCAAAGGATCTGGAGACTATTACCGCTTGGGGGCTCAGGAATATGGTAAAATTTAATACCTTCAAGACCCAATATTGTACCGCTATAAAAGAAGTACCCAATACAGCACGCAATTCTTATAAAGCAATCATGCTTTACCATGGAGTCACTCATTCAAACTCTTATGGGTCAGCATTACAGAAAATCTGATCTGGCACGAACACGTTGCGTCCATTACAACAGTTACTGGTAATAAGTTTGGGTACTTATTCATAGCCATAAAGTACTTCTCGCCATCTAACATACTTACGCTGTATAAAGCCCAGACAAGACCTGATCTGGAGTATTGCTCTCATGTCTGCGGAGCTGCTTCCCTGCCCTGCCTATACTGGATGCCGTCCAGAGTAGAGCAATTCAAGTGGTCGTTCTTCAAATATGAAGAACCGAGCGATACGACCATACATTTATTCCCATGGTGACCAAGGCTTGGAATGAACTGCCAGGAGATGTATTTATTGGGCTTGCGGGTTTTGGCCTATTCCAGTCCCGCGTTAACAAGCTTCCACTAACATAACCTTTTTATAGCAGATGCGGTACTCTGGGATTTATGCTCAGCCTACGTGACCTGCTCACCTATATATAAAAAAATATTGCCCTACCTATTACAGAAACCAAGGGTCTTAGAATTGCCTGATGAATGCATACGAGTATTGCCTTAGATCGCTCTGTATTGTGTAGCCTAATTGGTTTTAACGAATATAGCTTCATGCTATGGGAAAATGATAAAATGACATAACTGTAATGCTTGGTAAGTCAATCAACGTTTTGTGTTTACACTTCGGTAAACCCTTCATATTTAATAGGTCTGCCAAATTTGCAAGTTTAGTCAGGCAACACGACTTTGTCAATCTGAACAACAACCTTTGAGCAGTCCGCGAAGACAAAGCCTGAATAGAGTACCGCCAATGCTATGAAAATGTTACGTCTATGCTAGTGAAATTTATTGATGCTGGAGTTGAATAGGCCAACACTCGTAGGCTCAATAAGTGCATCTCGTGGTAGTGTATTCCAAGCCTTGTACAATTTGGAAACAAAAAGGTGCGGGCCTTGGGATGAGATGCAGCAGTCCCATGGGTGCATTTAATAGGTTTGACGGGCGATGGAATTATAAAGAATAGTTCAGTGAAGCAGACTCCGTTTGAATACCCGTAGAAAAGTGAGAGGTCACTAACCTCACGCCGGTGAGAAAGAAGCTGGAGTATCGCCAACGTAGTGGGTGCAGCGGCTTCCCAGATATGAGAGCAACACTGCAGGCCAAGTCTTATCTGAGCTTTATACAGCCTGAGAAGGTTGGATGGTGAGACGTACTTTCTAGCTCTGAATAGGAATCCGATGTTTTTTCCAGCAGCTGTTGCAATTGACGAAACGTGCTCGTGTCAGATCATGTTTCTTTTTGTGGGTTTTTATTGGACACAGAGAAAATCGGTTTGGCGAGTTATTGGACTATGAAGTGCCCACCATCTTCTGAGTACGCAAACCGTAACAAAGGCATGGGAAAGGGCAAACGTGGTATTGCTTAGCAAGATCGGCAAACCGTCAGAGCTTTCCTCTTCATACAGGCCGATCTGTCAGTTAGACACCATCGGAAAGCTATACGGAATCTTGATAAGGCACAGGCTCGAGAAGGAGATCAAAAAAGCAGGAGGGTTCTCGCCATGCCAATTCGGTTTCCGCTCGGTGAGGTCCACCATCGATGCCCTTGAAAAGGTAACGAGAATTGCGAAAGAAACCAAGAAGAAATGGTGTGCGTTGGTAACACTGGATGTCCGCAATGCTCTTTATATAGCTTCATGAAGCATGATTATGGAGGAACTAGGGAAGCTGAAGATTTCAAGATACAAACAGCTAACTAGACTCCAGATCAATTTGCATTGCCGAAACCGAAATCTCTATGACAATAGGGGTGCCTCAAAGATCTGCTTTAGGGCCGTTACTCTGGAACATCCTGTATGATGGGGTGCTGAAGCTTTCGTTGCCCAGCGGCGTAAAGACGGTAGCATTCGCTGACGATCGGGTACTGGTTATCGTGCCAAGTGAACATACCGAGCTGGTTCATAAGGCCGACGCATCGCAAGACTGACAGATGGATGTGCGATCACAAGCTTGAGATGACTCCTGAGAAAACATAAGCCATTATAATGTGCATTCCACGGAGCAAGAGAGCTAACGTGGTCTTCCAACTAAAGGGAGTGCAAGTCTCAACAAGCAAATCCATAGTGTACCTCGGAGTCATACTCGATAACGAGGGGTGTTATGGAGAAGAAGAAAAGATTAGTGGCAAAGGCTGAGAAGAAGGCGGCAGTACTGTCGCGACTTATGCCAAATGTAGGATGGCCCAATAGCAACAAAAGGGTACTACTGTGCCAGGTTGAACAGTTGGTCGTCCTATACGGAGCTCGTATGTGGTGTGAAGCCAAGAAAAGGAAAGGTATCAGAAGGCAAGTGCTTATGGCACAATCTCTGCAAGAGCCTTGCAAGTTATAACGGCGATACCACCATTATACTTGCTGGCCGAAGAGAGGACACTGAACCGCCACGGTCAAGCAGGCAATGCGATATGCCGCCACGAAGCTAAAAGAATGACAGCAAGTAAGTAGCAAAGCGTATGGAACGAGATTACTGATGTCGCACAGTGGACGAAACGACTAATACCGTCGATAAAAGAGAGGGCGGAATACAGTCACCGACATACGTCCTATTTCCAAACTCAGGCAGCGTCTGGGCATGGGCATTTTCGAGTGTATTGGAAAAGGATAGGACGAGTGATGGACGAGAAATGCCTGCACTGCGAGGTAGAAGACACTGTTAAGCGTTGCCTGCTTCTGTGCGACAGATGGGGACCATACAGATAGGAGGCAAGTCAATAAATGGAGGATCAACTTAACCCCAGAGACTATGGTCTTGCTGATGTTATCCAACGTAGAGGCATGGAACGTTATTCATGGGATGGTAAGCAAAATACTTTCTGCAAAAGAGGAGAAATGATCATAAGACTAGATGAAGATAAGAAGATATTCCTAACCGGCATAACCGTTACCTCATCTCGCACTGCGAAGAATATCATTCACGATGATGCCCGGTGCAGATGGAGATGGAGCAGAGGTAAGAAAGAGGGAGCGACCTTTAGCCGGTCGGCCCATGGTGGCATGTCGGATGAACGCGTTTGCGTCCGTGGGACATGTGATCAGAGGACTCAAGCTGGTTCAACGACGGGCGGGCAGACTCTCTCTTGCACCTTCGGGTGTGCGAGTGCTTCTGTCCTTGCGATCAAGCCGATTTCCCAAGCGCTCTATAATAAAAAGAAATTATGCAATGTTGGTTAGTACTACGCCAAAGGATACAGTCTTACTTTATTAGTTGATACCGTTAAGAAACGCTACATCATGATTTAATAGAGCCATCCGGCAGATACCTTGGAGTTCGGCAATTAATTGGAAATTCATCCCAGCTGTAGAGACAGTCGAAACTGAGCTCAGGTAAATTAATGTATCGAACAGCCACTATCGTGGTCAGCGAAAACCCCGATGACGTTCGCCCATAAATAAGGATCACAGCGGGCCGTGAAAACGGGTCAAATGGATCGCTGCAGCGCCGCGGTCACTCGGTCATCTTGTAGGCGGTTGGTGGCAGGGTGGTAGACTCAATACCTCCTCAAATGAAGATCATCATCATAGTCACAGTGTCTTAACAGACATGTTGTGAACTCGTAAAATGCATTAAGTCGGAGCTAGAGTATTGCCGACACGAATATTATCAATAGTTTTGAGAACTGTAGCTCGCTATCGTTCGCGATTTACTGTCAGTTCAGTGGCGCTCTTGATACTCATATCTAGCAACTGTTTCGTCGTATCTACCCAGCGTTAGGGGAACGGCCACGGCGCCGCCCACTCGGGGCGTCACCCTGAACTACAAGGTTCTCCATATTATCGCTTTTGTGAATATGTCCGAAGAATGTAAGCACTCTCATCGACACAATGGAGGATAGTCTCTTAGGATTACCGAGCTCATCCAGTATGGTTCGATGGGCGGTATAAGGAATTCTCAGCATTCTGCTCCACGTCCACATTTCAAAAGCATCTATGCGAACTCGATCTGCCTTTTTAACAGTCCAAGTTTCCGAGGCATACAAAAATATGGAGAACACAAGAGACTGAACCAGTGACATTTTGGTAGCTTTAGTGATGTTATGGTCACGCCATATTTTAGTAAGCTTTGTCATGGCCACCCGTGCCTGTTGAATGCGCCGTCGAATCTCATTCTGACAGCTACCTGAATTGTCGATCAAAGAACCGAGGTACACAAAACTTTGGACTACCTCAGAACGGCCTATTGACCTTATTTCTCGATGATTGTCATGCTCTCTATCTACGATAATAACCCTGGTCTTGTTGTAGTTAATACCAAGACTATATGCTGCACTGTGTTGTTCTAAAACGTTCAGTAGAGCTACTAGTTCTTCCTGAGAAGCAAATGAAGATAGCGAAAGCTTTTTATCCGAGAGGAAACACTCGGTCTCTTGTATGATAGGCTGCGCTGCAATATCTCAAAAAACATGTATCACAATATATTTTATAGATTATCATAAATAAGTGGGCTTATATCGTGATCTCATCAAAATCAGTTTGTTTCTATGAAAAAATAGTACCGTTTGCTATAAAAAAATGCAGTACAGCTATTGATATTATGAAGAAAATTTTATTGTAATTAGAATAATCTTTAACCCGCCATAAATATGGCAACAATGTGTCACTCTTAGAACATGAAGTTCAGTCGACCCTGAAATTTGTTTTACATGTATAACAGAATATATGATGTTTCAATGCATGACAGTTGACGTCTACTTGACACGACACTTATGAGGCTTTAGACAAGGAAAGAGAGAGGACAGAACGCGCGACTGACATTTCTGTTACCAAATGACACCAAAAATGTACCAAAGCGCTATTAAATTTACCTGTGATACGTATATCCTGGCTCCCTTCCTGCTGCTGTGGCTTTTACAACCATAAGCATCACACCATACCATTATGCACACCACAATATTTTACAATGATTGGTCTTAAAAAACGCTTAATATCATAAAAAATATTTTGACGGCTGTCAAATAGCTATTCATTTTCAATCACAGCTAATTCATATAGCATCAAACGGGCGTGCGGTATCTCCTCTCTTTCCTTATCTAAGGTCTTTTCAATTGAACTGTATTGTGTTAATCACTGTGTTAATTACTTCGCCTTTTGGATAAGTGACCAACGATGTCTTGTGCAAAAACATGTTACTATCTTAGTTGCCGTCGTGGTACATGCAGGAATGTAATTTCAGCACCTAGGTATGTAAGATTTGGTGAAACCTGACCATACCCGATAATACTTGCGGTGTAAGTCTCATTTATTTTGTTCTGAAGATCACTATGATTTTGAACCTACAGGTCATAAACTGGATGTTACAGTGAAGTCAATAGCACAAGAAAGCGATAAACGGGTATTTGTTGTATCTTCGACCTTTGACTGTCATGTGTCAAGTACAAAATGCAAACGGGCCACAATCAGGATGATATTGTTCTTACTTTAATTCTCTCACACTCAACCGAACACTATACCAATACATATCAGATGTAGATAGGACGGCAAAGCGTCCAAGTAAAACATCTAATGCTTGTGAATGTGGTTTGGCATGTCAGGAATTGCCACAACGCAGAATCTGGAATGGCAGGAAAGTAGCTGAAAACTATTACTGCTAATGTTTATGCTAAATCTTGGGCACTATCTTCAGTTCTAAATGAATTGGTCAGATCACCAGATCATTCTTGAATGTTCAGTTACTTACTCTTAAGAAAACTGCGGCCCCAAGGCCTTCCATTCGATTATGCTGGTGCATATGCTGAGCCTGTCTATTGTGTATCTATTTTTTGCTCCGTCCTGGATTCTCAGTCTACACCAACTTCTTCATACTTCCGTCGCTAGACGGTTTTCCTTCATTGCCTTTGTTGTTTCCTAAACTTCCGCTTCGTTGGTGGTTGCGTACTCCACAATAAGTTGTGTAGTTGTTTAATCACATAGGTCAAGTCAAGTCAAGTTTTCTTACCACGTAATGTGTCATCCTGATTCTCTGCTAGATTGCCGTTCAAATGCTAATACGCGTATCTGTAAAAATGCTGTTTCGAGAAAATCGAAGTTCTGTATTTTAGTAGATGCCAACCGTTTCCAAAACTTATAAAGTGAAAGGTAATATATGAATTTCTGAATTAACCTTCCACCAAACTTTAGTAGTTCCTGCATTTTGTTTATTTCATTCACATTTTGATTTACAGCAGATAAGCCTCTTAGCTTTATTCCTGTTGTGACGCTTATCAATAAAAGAAGGCGTAACTGAAAAATGCTGCACACGTTTTAGCAAGCTGTTAGTAGCTCTATGGTATTTATGCAACCGAAATAAAGGACGGATCTGCTCCAATCAACAATATATTATGGATGTTGGAATAGTAATTGATGAATAGTTCTGGAGATATAAGTCGCACATTGAAAGTGTAGCAAAACTTTTATTAGAAGTACTGAATATATAACATTCTTCCTTTAAGGAAGTTAACAAATAATAATTGGGTATAGTCGACCTATGGCGCACTGATGATCGCTAATAAGCGTGAAACAGCTATCTGCGTACTGATGGATTGACGGAGATATAGAGCAACCCTCATATATCGACTCTCATATGCAGTTGGTATAGAAGCACGCCTATCTGGTTAGGAGAAGCGAATGCGCCTTTGCGTTCTGCCAAGAAGCTTGCCGCTTTTTAGCGGTGACTTCCTTTGGTTTGCCGTTACCTCCGGGTACCAGATGGCACACAGGCAGATCTTTTCTGCCACCTACTCCTGAAAAGGTAGCTTCCCAGAAATGTAACCTGTAACCTATTTCTAGGCATAATGCGTTAGGGTACTACTAAAATGTCTTTTTCTGCCATCCTTCACGTAGAAATCAAAATAATCGAAGTAAATGGAACACAATTATCACGACTTTCAGTTAAGTATGAGCACTATTGCACAAGAAAAACTAAACACCTAGGGCGTAACTGGCTAAGTAAATGCTTGCTTCGCGTATTTGGCTCTGTACTACGGCTGCTGTGTGCAGATAGAGGAAACATCGTCAGCATCTTTGGATGGCTTACAATGCAGGTACGTTTTTGATTCTTTGCATGCACATAGATGATATTCTTATGTATCTGATTCACCAAGAAAACAGGGTTTCGTGAAAATAGTAGTTATGCCCATTAGCATTTAGACGGCAGTATAACAATCTGATCATCTGGAAACTGCAAGGTGTAAAGCCTCGACAAGTGCAGAGGTCACCTATGTCTGGAGTAAGGTAGGTTCAATAGTACAACCTTGACGAAGTCCTTTAGTGACAGGAAATAGATCGGATACCTTAGAGTTTACTTTTATACTACTGGTGATTCTTTACGTATAATGGTCTTGTGTCATTCTTTGCCAAAGCGGGCCAAAGCATATTCAAAAGGACACTATCATATGGTTTCTTGTGGTATATGACGACCAAATGAGTTTGTACATTTCTGGCCATTCTCTTCTCCGGTAAATGTTTTAAGGTGAATATATTGTCCATGCAAGATCGGCCTGCACGAAAGCCACTCCTATATTTTCCATTTCACTGTATGAAGTACTATTTGTGTGATTTTCAAACACGTGTTTTGTCGCCTTACCCAGCAAATAAGGATTATATCATAAGCAATATTTGAGCTTCGAAACATCAAAGTGTCCTACTTGACTACGTTTCACTTGCCATACACAAGCGAGAAACAATTGCGCATTTGAAACAGATACGTCTTCCGTGTGCTAGTATGACTGATCTATTTTTGCACATATCCACACAACGTGAATATATTCAAATCGATGCGATATGCGCTATAATAAGAGCTATTTAAAGCGAAAAGAAAGCACTCAAGTTTATCCGCATTCTATGTCTTAATCTTGAATGCACATTAGATGACGAGCGTGCATCTAGTAGTGGCAATAAAGAGAAGAGCGCAATGCGGGCTTTATTTCTGCGAAACGGGGCACTTGTTGCTTGAAAAATGCTTCACATTTTGCTTGCATTTGGTGATCATTTGGGGAAAAGCTAGATTATAAATCAGAGCCAAGTGAATTGGCGGTTTCTGTGCACCTTTGCTACCCATATTATATGTGATGGGAGTATTCAATATTGGTTGAAAGAAAGTAGAATAAATCGCTGTATTGGTTACGTTTTGTTATGCTTTTCAAAATAACCTCCCTCAAGCTCTATACACTTTACTAAGTGTTTTTAAATATTTTTAGGCCATTCAACAGATAGGATTTTGAAAGCTTCTCAAAGTTTTTCAAAGTGTTTGTGCAATGATATTCTCATACGACGTATACGTATTCATCGTATACGTCTTCTTAGCTAAGACGTTTCGTCAAGCTGGTAAGTCAGAAAAAGTCACTGAGACCTAAATCTGGTGAAACTGGTGGTTAATGTTATAATTGCAACTTTAGTTTCATAATTCTCCATAAGAGGACGTTTTTGCTTGATTTTTCTATATAATTGGGTTTTTGAAAGAAATCTTTTTTGTGATGAATGCACAGATCAGATTCATCAAACCAACTATTTCTTTTATTTTACTTTTTGCAATAATTCAATAGTTTTATCAAAATGGAAATTAATTTCTAAATCCAGTACCGAAGACATGCCAACAGTTCCCAAACAAGACCAAGCGCGTGTGACGTCGTACTGTTAGTTTTCACTCATAATGTCGGCTACACACGTTGAGGCAGGCCTGTCAGTTCGAACTGAATGGTCCGCCGACGTCCGGTCGCCTGAGCGTGTGTATGGTCCGGTCTACCTGCCAGTTAAGACTGTTCAGGCGGCCGGAGAAGAATAACATATATGTTCGTCCCTCCGTCCGGCCTGACGTCCGGTCGCCTGAGCGTGTGTATGGTCCGGTCTACCTGCCAGTTAAGACTGTTCAGGCGGCCGGAGAAGAATAACATATATGTTCGTCCCTCCGTCCGGCCTGACGTCCGGTCGCCTGAGCGTGTGTATGGTCCGGTCTACCTGTCAGTTACGACTGTTCAGGCGACCGGAGAAGAGTCACATATATGTTCGTCCATCCGGCCGACCTGACGCACTACGATTGGTCTATTCAAAAAGAAAGGGACAGACAGCTGGTGTTTCCACGACATTTGGATCTCGATACGATCCCAAAAAATAGCGAATCGACCTTGAACAGGAAACGTTTTGAAAACGTATCCAATTGATGTTTCCACTATATGGTGAGTAATTCTTCGATATCTTGCAATATATACCTGATAGAAGAAAATATCAAATACAAAAGTTATTTGGTTAAGACGAACATAAAAATATTTTGAAATATACAGGGTTTTGCGGGAAAGTAGGGTAGTGATGTAGTGATCAAATTGATTTTTTTAAACGGAACCATAACTTTTTTTTAATTTTTCTAGTTTGCATCATCGATCTCTATTTAACCCTAAAATATTTTTGGGATTGGCTGCGATGTTGCCAAGTTATAATTTCTTTTCTAATAATTTCCGGATTTGCAAGGTCGCAAGTAATACGTCCAAATTGATATATTTCTTGAACTTTTCTCAATAATATTATACAGCGCGTTACTTGAATATTAAGTGAATATTATTTTGGATGTTATCAGCAATGCGCATCTACAGGGTGTTTTTGGCAGAATTTCAAATTAAGGCAATTTGAAGGTCATTTTACTCTGTTTTTTTAAATGTATGTTTTATTCTAAATCGAAATATCTACTAATACCCTATCTCGCTTTGTAATATTTTTCTTCGCGTTTGCGACGTTGCCAAGTTATAAATTATTTTACCAAATTTTCAAACAAATATCTATGATTTTTATTAATAGAACACACTGTATATTTTATTTAACATAGAAGTACTCCCTAGTAATGGTTTACGGCGTGAACAAGTTTTAACTGGTGTTCCTAAAGTAATAAAACCGTTTTCCTTACACATACTGCCTATTTCGAATACCAGGTCAGTAAAAGGTACACGAACGCTTAAATATCTCCAAAACTTGCTCAGCTGGAACGAGAAAATCTATATCTGCAGGTTTTCTAACATGCAGAATTCAAAAATTATAACAGCAGCGTTGCCAGATTTACCACTTTTACGTTACACGTCATAATTTTGTTATTTTCAATAAAATCCTCTACTTATCTTTATTGCAATGAATTGCGCATGTCGAATTTAGTAAGATTTCATAACTTCAAAATTGTGTTTCTATTGATTACTGAGATACGGCAACACCACTTTTTCAGTAGAAAGTACCGGAACGCTTGAATATCCAAAACTGGCACCGCTGAAGCGAAAATTATCATTTTACAGCAAAATTAAAAAATGCTAACATCAGTGTTATCAGATTTACCACTTTTACGTTAGACTTCATAAATAAGGCATTTCATTCAAAGTAATGACGTGAAAGGTAAAATTGGAAAATCTGACAACGCCGATGTTAGCATTTTTGAATTCTGTATGTTCAAAAACCCTTAAGTATTGAATTTCAGCGCTCCAGCTGTGGCAGTTTTGGAAATATTCAAGCGTTCCGGTACTGTTTACTGAAAAAGCAGTGTTGACGTATCTCAGTAATTAATAGAAACAAAATTTTGAAATTCTGAGACTTTACTCAATTCGACATACGCAATTAATTGCAATAAAGATAAGTAGAGGATTCTATTGAAAATAACAAAATTATGACGAGTAACGTAAAAGCGGTAAAATCTGGCAGCGCTGCTGTTAGAGTTTTTGAGTTCTGCATGTTCAAAAACCTGCAGTTATGGATTTTCTCGTTCCGGCTGTGCCAGCTCTGAAGATATTTAAGCATTCCTGTACCTTTTACTGACCTGGTATTCGAAATAGTAGTATGTGTGCAAGGAAAACGGTTTTATTATTTTAGGAACACCAGTTAAAACTTGTTCACGCTACAGACCATTACTAGGGAGTACTTCTATGTTAAATAAAATATACAGTGTGTTCTATTAATAAAAATCGGAGATATTTGTTTGAAAACTTGGAAAAATAGTTTATAACTTGGCAACTTCGCAAACACGAAAAAAAATATTACAAGGCGAGATAGGTTATTAGTGGATATTTTGATTTAAAATAAAACATACATTGTTACATTTAAAAAACAAAGTAAAATCACCATCAAATTAAAATTCTGCCAAAACCACCCTGTAGATGCACATTGTTGATAACATCCAAAATAATATTCATTTAATATTCAAGTAACTCGCTGTATAATAATATTGAGAAAAGGTGAAGGGATATATCAATTTGGACGTATTACTTGCGACCTTGCGAATCCGGAAATTAATAGAAAATAAATAATAACTTGGCAACGTCGCAACCGATCCCAAAAATATTTTAGGGTTGAATAGAAATCAATGATGGAAAATTCTAATTTCAAAAAAGTTATAGTTCTATATATAAAAAATAATTTGATCACTATCCAATACTTTCCCGCAACACCCTATATATTTCAAAATATTTTTAGGATATGCGTCTTAAGTAACCAAATAACCTTTGTACTTGACATTTTCTTCTATCAGGTATACCTTGCCAGATATCGAGAAATTACACACAAAATGTTTTAAAAGCCCGTGGAAACGTAGTGACTGATATATTTCACATTCGCCTGAACGTGTGGAGGGGCGTCAGCCAATCAGAGGCGACCGGTCTTTAGGCGGCCTTGTTCAGTTCGAACTGACAGGCCTGCCTGAACGTGTGGGGGCGAGGCGACCGGTCTTCAGGCAGACCGTTCAGTTTGAACTGACAGGCCTGCCGGAACGTGTGTAGCCGACATAACGGTTCATGGAGGTAATAAGTACAGGGTGACCCAATAAGAATGGACGCCGGCAATATATTGGTAACCGTTAATCGTATAACTTCGAGCAAAAAATATTATTAGGTAAATCGGGCAAGAGAAATCGCTGGAAATTATTTTCAAGTTCCGCAAGCAGCCGCTAGGGAGCGAAACTGTTATGGTGAATCAGAAAAATGGTTATTTCTCAAAAAATATGCAAATAAAAGTATATTATGAATTCTACCGTTATATAGACTGAACAATTCTCGATTTTTTTTCTTAATCGTTTTTTGCTCTAGCATGTAAGGTGTAGCGGTGGGGGAATGTAATAAAGCTTTTTATTTAAGTGGCCGTAACTTTGGCATAAGTTAACGGAATTAAACAAGCTAGATCTCGTTTGAAAGGGCTTTTCTTACTTAATAACCAGTTGTATAAAAATTGTCCAAGTTTGTCTTGACTTAGTAGCTACAGGCCGATATTTGACATAATAACAATTATTACGCATTATTACGAAAATTTAAATGGTATGCTATATATATTTTAACATAGGTATATAGAGGACAAAATTCTTAAAAAGTCAGCGTAAGTTTCAACCTCCTAGCTATTTTCAAACTGGAGATATCAGTAAAACAAGTATTTTGACAAGTGTGCTGACTAAAAATCATATTCTACTTTCTGAAATAACCATGCATCCATTCTAGCGTAGATAAACCTGCCAGTTTAGGCATCTAGAGAAACACAGAAAATGGGTATCGTATACCCATGTGATTTAGGTTAATGTATTTTATCTATTAAAATTGTAGTTATTTCGCTTTATTTTGCTGTTAATTGGCCTTAATTTTTAAGATCTGTTCACACTGATTTTTTCTTACAATTTTTGCTATCGAATTCATATAATACCTTGTGATCAGCTCAAATCGACGTTTAACAATGACAAAAATAGTAATTAATTTGATACTGTACTTTGTTTTTGATTGCTTCTTTAAAAAGTTCCATTATTTCGAAATTGAATACAGCAGCTATTGGGGCCTACTACGCCACCTGGTGGCTGTTTCAGAAAGTCAAAATATGATTTTTAGTATTTTTACTTGAGTATTACATATAAAATGATTACTAAATCGATTATACGGAGGCTATATCCCTATACGGCGGCAATTGTTTCTGAAACTCACAGCACACTTGTCAGAATACTTGTTTGACTGATATCTCCGGTTTGAAAACAGCTAGGAGGTTGAGTCTTTCGCTGACCTTTTAGAAATTTTGTCCTCTATATACCTGTATTAAAAGATATAGAGCATACCATTTAAATTTTTCGTATTAATGCGTAATAATTGTTATTATGTCAAATATCGCCCTGTAGCTACTAAGCCAAGACAAACTTGGACAATTTTTATATAAATGATTAGTAGGTAAGAACAGCTCTTTCAAACGAGACCTAACTTGTTTAATTTCGTTAACTTATGCCAAAGTTACGGCAATTTAAATAAAAAGCTTTATAACATTCCCCCACCACTACATCTTACAAGCACAAAACGATTAACAAAAAAAAATGGAGAATTATTCATTCTACATAACGGTAGAATTTATGATACACCTTTATTTGCATATTGTTTGAGAAAAGGCCGTTTTTCTGATTGACCGTAACAGTTACGCCCCCTAGTAGCTGCTTGCGAACTTGAAAATAATTTCCAGCGATTTCTCTTAGCCGATTTACCTAATGATATTTTTGCCTCGAAGTTATACGATTAACGGTTACCGAGATATTGCCGGCGTCCATTCTTATTAGGTCACCCGGTACAGTGTTTTGATCTATTCAGTATGGTTGTCATTATTAAATAATCAAATATAAGTTGAAAATATAGAACCTTAAGAGATATCGTTTTTGTTCTGTGCTTGTATGCACGATTACTACAAAAAAGTTCAAATCAACTGTAATGACTGAAAAAAATTGAGGCATTATATACTTATAATAATTATTAATTGCCATAATTTGTAACAAAATCATAAAAATATAACCCCAGTTCCCACTTCAGTCAGATAGAAATTGACTATAAATCCATACCGTACATTCATCCTGTTACAGGTGCTTGAATCTGCGGGATGATGCATAGTGCATACTTGTTATGAACTTTTGTACATGTTACGGTTAAAATGTTTACTTGGATAGTTTAAACACTAGCTGGATAGTATACAAACTAACCAAATGCCTGGTTATTTTGATGGAAAATCATATTTCTACTAAAATAGCTATGAATATTGGTTGGTTTGTATACTTTCCAGCTAGTTTACAAACTATACAATATATGCCGCTAAAGTATACAGGGTGGGCCAATAGTGCGTGAACGGAGGATTGTAGGCTTACTAAAATATATTTCAAAATCTGTCACTTGATCATGGTAGGGACCCTTGAAGGCTACAACGTAAAAATATTTTCACTTAAATTTTGATGTTTATACAGGGTGATTCATATCAAACTTACATTTTTTTAATGGAACCCCATATATATTATTGCATATTTGGATTCTTTGGTCAATTCTAGTAAGAGTTTATGTATCACACATCGAACTTTAAACGAGCCGTTTAGGCGCAAATCACCATTTTTGGTATAAGTAGGTATCAGAAAAAATTTGAATATCGCAGCGATTATAAAACTTAGAAGGCCTTGACTTTGCGGTACGACTACGCACGAAATGCGTCACCTTAGGTCAGACGGCTAAATTTGAATTCTTTTTGTACTTGGAGAAATCAGAGGATGAATTAAGGAAACTTCAATCACTGATAACTTGATTTTTTCAAATGGGAATGCCTATTTTGGTTTAAAGAGTCAAATGTAAAATTTGATTACCTTTCTAAGGATATAGCATTCTTGATATCAGTCTTTTTTGGTTTTCATTTTATTTCAAATTTTCAGGCAAATCGGTTCGTTAAAGTTCCATATATGATACATAAAATCACATTAGAATTGACCAAGGAATCCAAATATGCAATAATATATAGAGGGTTCCATTCAAAAAAATGTAAGTTTGATATGAATCAGCTGTATAAACGACAAAATTTAAGTGAACATATTTTTACGTTATAGCCCTCAAGGGTCCCAACCATGATCAAGTGACAGATTTTTTTAAATATTTCTTAGTAAGCCTACAATCCTCCGTCCACGCACTATTGGCCCACCCTGTATACCAGAAAGGTATCACACATATTAACCAGTGTTTCTGGTTAGTTTACAAACTATCCATATCATTTGGATAAGGTATGCACCTAATATCTCTAGTACTACATAATAACCAACTCGTTGGTTAGTATGTAAACTAACCAATCCTCTTTGGTTATTTAGTTTAGAACAATAATTTTTAATCAAAAGTAAGGTTTATTCATAGATAAAACATACAATTGCTATTCGATTCGATTCTCTGTAAATCATATGATAATCATTCTTGTTATTAGTTTTAGGTTCTTGTTCGCGTATTCTCTTCATAGGTATGTTGCAGAAGTACACTGTGATCACTGTCATTCATTAATTTTTAATTTTGGGAGTTCTTTTCGTAACATTCTAATAGTAACTTTTCAAATTGCTGTTGCTGATCCATTTTTGGTAACTAGATACCTATTCCTAGACAAATTTTACAAGGCACGGCAGTAAACAATACCAACACGTCACACTTGCACTTGCCACAAACATAACCTCACTTTTCTGTTAAATTGGCCAACGAAAATTAGTTAGTTTACATACTAACCAAAGGGGATTGTTTAGTTTACATACCAACCAACGAGTTGGTTATTATGTATTACTAGAGATATTAGGTGCATACCTTATCCAAATGATGTGGATAGTTTATAAACTGACCAGAAACACTGGTTAATATGTGTGATATCTTTGTGGTATATACTTTAGCGGCATATCTTGTATAGTTTATAAACTAGCTGGATAGTATACAAACCAACCAATATTCATAGCTATTTTAGTAGAAATATAATCTTCCATCAAAATAACGAGACATTTGGATAGTGTGTATACTATCCAGCTAGTATATAAACCATCGAAGTAAACACTTTAACCGTAACATATACAAATATTTACAGACAATTGAAGGATACTGACGTTCTTCATCCTATGTTTCCAATCTATATCAAATTATCCCTTTCACAAGCATCCAGAAAAGGATCTTGATTATTTGCTTAAAAGCACACAACTCGTGAGATTTGTTTTTTAAAACCTTTGGTTATCAAATATCACATAATATCACAGGATCGGACTAACTTGGTCCCATGATATTCGTCCGCCATGGTCTGAAATCGCGTTTTAACATTGTGACGTCACAACTATGGTGGCCAATCCTGGCGCGTTCATGTGGCTGTGTTTCAAATGATGATTATATTTTTTTCAAAATACCATTCCACAAGTATCCCAAAATAGCATCGTCGGAGCCTGTTCACCCTCAATAATCCACTACGCTTGACTGTTTTTGTCTATGATCCAGATCCCTCAACGGACAGTACCAGCCTTCTGCGCTTCAGCTTGCCACAGGTCAGTTAAATCGCCATAAAAATAAAGGTTGTTCTCCATATTTCCCCTCTACGAAAATGTAAGTGATTTATAGCCCAACACGCGTGCGATTCCGCCATTACATCCTCTGCTAGCTTTAAACACCTCATGTAGGTAAATGGGTAATTGGGGACATGCCCGACTGAACCGTACAACTATACCTTTTGTTTGTAAAAGGTTACCCCTGATTTATGCATACTCTAATTGGGTTTGTTTCCATTCTTTATGGCTTGTTGAGTACTTTATGCCTTTATGCGTAGTGCCGTAGGTTTGGATGATATACTGTTTGTGGCACACGCAACTTTTTGTAGCTTTCAGGAAGTGTGAACATTTTATGAGTGTGATAGTTTTACCACTATAATTATGACATTGTCACCACTGTCAGTGTGTTTTTCAATTCTACTTTGTTTTGACTTACGGCTCACCAGAATGGTTGCTTATCGATGAATAAATTACTCTCCTTTCTTGACAATAGAAAGTATCTAGGAATATATTTATACCCACAGGGGTGTAAACTAACTCGCGTCCGTGGTAGAATACCACACGTGCACCCTGGGTAACGCTAAATGAGTTAGAGCGATCTTTGGCAGCCAGATTATATCGTTAGATCTCCTGGCTTTACATGGATTCTCAAAACGGTCCTTCTCAGGACCCATTAACAAAAAATCTCGGAGAGATTGTTAAAATTTTTCAACTTAACGCTGAAGGTCTTAGCAGAGCTAAGTGTGATTACATATCAAAGCTCTTGCTAGACAATAATATAGACTTGGCCATTATCCAGGAAACTCACATAGAAAACGAGGAGCAACAACGTCAAAGAGGCAAAATTCATGGATTTGATCTACTTGGAGCCACCTATCATCGTTCGTACGGTCTTGCAACCTATGTCCGGAATGACATTGACAACGCTAAACTCGTTTCCTGCACAGCTTCAAACATCGAACAGATAACAACAAAAATAGGAGACATCACCATAGTCAATGTGTATAAGCCACCGCAGCAATCTTGGCCTGATAATACACTAGAGGTACATCAACACCCTGTGGTATACGCCGGTGATTTCAATAGTCACCACACTACCTGGAAATACCGGAGCACAGACGAAAATGGAGAACACCTGTTAGACTGGGCTGATTCCAATAATTTCAACTTAATTTTTGACGCCAAAGAGCGTAAAACCTTTAGATCAGCTGCATGGAACACCGAGTCTAATCCAGACCTGTGCTTCGCATCAGTTGACTCTCAAAATCATCAAATACCGGTTTCAAGGAAAGCTCTGGACGATTTTCCACACAGTCAACATCGTCCGATTATCCTCGAAGTTGGAACCCAAATTCCAATCGTCCGCTCTACACCAAGACCGAGGTGGAATTTTGGAAAAGCCCAATGGGACAAGTTTGCTGCGCAGCTGGACTCAACCGTTCGATGGATCCCCCCAAAAAGTAGCAGCTACGACAGATTCATTAAAGCTGTTATAACAACAGCTAAAAGGTGCATCCCCCGAGGTTTCCGAAGAGAATATGTTCCGGGATGGAACGATGACATAGAGAGGCTTTATCAAGAGTTTAAGAACAGCGGAGATTCTGAAATAGCTGATGAACTCCTTCACTCTCTAGATGCAGAACGCTGCAAAAAATGGGAACAAGCAGCCAGTAACATGAACTTCAAAAAGTCAGGTAGGAAAGCTTGGAGCCTTCTTAGGAAACTAGGGAGCTCTAACCCACCCACACGCCAAAATAATGAAATATCGGCTGACCAAATCGCAGCACGAGTTGTAGCGCTCTCTAAGGTCCCAACTAATAGACAGCACTGTAAAGATGTTAAGAAACAACTGAAAGAACGTCGTCAAGCAACATTAGCTCACCCTGTATACTCCACACCATTCACTGTTGAAGAAGTAAATAACGCCTTGGAAAACACTAAGCCTGGCAAAGCCCCTGGATTTGATGGAATTCACCCTGAGTTTCTCAAAAACTCTGGGAAACATACCAGAATGTGGCTGAGCAAATTTTTCAGTGACATCTTACAAACAGGAAACATACCAACGAAGCTTAAAAAATCAAAAGTTATTGCAGTGCTGAAACCATACAAACCAAAGAATCTACCTGAGAGCTATCGGCCTATATCCCTACTGAGTTCATGTTATAAACTTCTTGAAAGGATGATACTAAATCGGATAGGTCCAACAATACTGGAACATATTCCCATTGAACAGGCTGGCTTTAGGCCACACCGTAGCTGCACGGATCAGGTACTCAGCCTAACAACCCACATTGAGGCTGGGTTTCAGAAACGGCTGAAAACTACAGTAGTATACGTCGACTTGACTTCAGCATACGACACAGTTTGGAGGGAAGGCCTTCTTTTCAAACTCCTGAAAGTAGTACCGTGTGGCCGAATAACGTCGCTATTAAACAACATGCTTTGCGATAGGCCCTTCCAAGTAATAACGGGTGACAGCAGAAGTAAAATGAGGCACCTAAATAATGGTTTACCCCAGGGCTCAGTTCTTGCTCCAGTCTTATTCAACCTATACATTTCTGATATACCCAACACCATTTCAAAGAAGTTCATGTATGCCGACGATATTGCTCTAGCCGCTCGAAGTAATACAATAGAGGAGGGCAGTAGTATCTTATCGGAAGACCTTAGTGTGATGGGAAGATATTTTGCAGACTGGAGGCTGATTCCAAATATGATGAAAACTGAAGTGTTATGCTTTCACCTCAATAACAAGCAAGCTAGAACTGAACCTCAGGTATACTTCAATGACAACTTAGTGCGCTACAATCCTCACCCAAAATACTTGGGGATAACAATGGACCGAACATTATCATTTAGAAAACATCTCGAAAACACAGCAGCAAAGCTTAGCACCAGAAACAATATTATTCATAAATTGTGCGGTACCACTTGGGGGGCCAACGCAACCACCCTCAGAATATCTGCCCTCAGTCTTGTTTATTCTACTGCTCAATACTGCGCCCCAGTATGGTTAAACAGCCCTCATGCAAAAATGATTGACACCAAATTGAATGAGACAATGAGAATAATTAGTGGCTGTTTAAAAACTACCCCCCTACCGTGGCTGCCCGTTCTGTGCCATATCACTCCTCCTCATATTCGAAGACAGGATAAACTGGTGAAGGAATACAACAAAATACTATCCAATCCCCAACTTCCACTGCATACTGACCTAGATGATGCAGATCTTCGGAAGTTGAAATCTAGAAATCCCCCGTTACCATTTGCAGAACGGCTCTTGCGGGATGGCTTCCAAGTTGATGAGCACTGGAGGAGGGATTGGGAAGTCCAGAAGCCGGTACAGGCTCCACCAACTATGGACCCCACTTTAACCCTGCCAGGAATGGAATTGCCTCGCCATACATGGAAAACCCTTAATCGAGTCAGAACGTCGCATGGCATCTGTCGTGACTCGTTCTTTAAATGGGGGATATCTGAATCACCGTCCTGTGACTGTGGAGAGCCCCGGCAGACTGTTCAGCATATTGTCACCGAATGCCCGATTAGCGCATATGCTGGACAACAGTCGGATTTCTTCGAAGCCTCGAAGTCTGTAGTTGACTGGATAAATGGTCTTAATTTTAAAATCTAAAAACTATTTATTTTTGTTTGTTTTAAATTTAATATTTGTATTTTATTATATTGTTTAAGACTTATTACCAATTAATCCATGTAGCCATACGCTAAATAAATAAAATTTATACCCACACCTACGTTGGGATGTACAATGATCTATTAAGAAAATTAGATTCATTTCATATAAGATAAAATTACTAACAGAAATTTTAGCAGTAAAATACAGGGGTGTCCCACGACGATTAAGACAATATATTGGAACTGGGCAGTAGTAGGCAATTATTATTTTGGGGGTGTAAATTAGAGCAAATATAGTATATTTTCTTATTATTGTGTCACCCAACGAGGTATTTGTTTTTGGTCACGTGACGTCCGATTCAAAATTTTTAATGGGACACCCTGTATATTTGTTACTTTTTGTGTTCCTCCCGATAAAAAAATTCCAACAAACTGGCACACTTAGGGGTCTACAGTGATTAATTCAAGAGCTACAGGTATTTAAAGGACTGGTACCATACCATTATGAAACACTACGAAAGTAATT